>JAJOZX010000264.1:452500-542500 GCA_023014485.1 Bathynomus jamesi
CCACATTGTTCTCATTAAATTATATTGGTAAGATATATATATATATATATAATCTTCATGTTCATTAGGGGTGCGTGTTATTTATTTTTGCTGATTAAAGGGCGGTAATCAAAAAAGTTTGGAGACCACTGCACCACACCACCGAGGCGCCACTTTGAACTAGTTTTCCGTTAATAGAGGTTTGCTTAAACCATTAGTGCCCGGAGGTCTTTTCCGAGACTGAATAAAATCGTCTGGCGTTAACCAGAATAAAATCAGTAAAGTGACGCTTGGCACTAATGGGTTAACCCTTTAAGGCCGTAATTTTTTGTAGTGTTGAGTTAGGAATGCGTGTATTTGAAACGTTACCAATTTGTAGCGGTCGTCCTGAAAGGGTTAAGATGTTTAATCATTATTGTTAATTTGTGCTCGTGTCAAGGGGTTGGAGCTTCACTCCTAGTAGAGTGTCAAGTTATCGAGTATGTCGCTGCGATTTTTCCGTTTCATATGTCTAACTATGCTGCGTTTTGTGTCAATTACGCGTTAACTGTTCTCATCTTCATATTCAATAAAAATAATTTTAGGCTTATTAATTTTTTGTTTCGTATAGTTTGTACGCGTTTGGTATGCCTTCATAGATGTTTTCCTTTCGTTTACTTTCGCGGATAATGGTGGGAGATGATGATCCTTCGCAATTTTACATGGGAATATCTGTCCTTTTAGTTCACCTCGCATTCACATATTTCATTTTGCTCCCTTCGAAATATCCCGGTAGTGGCAAATGAAGTTTTTAAAATTAAACTTACGTATAATAATGGCAATAATTTTACATTTTGGGGAAATATGCGGGGCCGGCGAGAGCTGCCACGGGCCCCGGAGAAGGATTGGTATATGGCCCCCCCCCCCCTGTTTACTCAGTAATTTATTATGAATGTTTTCTGCGTACGTAACGAGCAAACTGATTACAATATATGTTCGAGTCACTATTCGAAACGTACAGTATGATAATCTATACTATAATAAGAGAGCTGTCCGTCTGTCTGTCTGTCCGTCCCGTCACTTTCAGAAATTGTTAAAATAAAAATTCAGAAATTGTAAAAAAAATTCAGAAATTGTATTACGGGCGGAAATGTGAAGCTCAAGATTTTCATGACTGTGTTCTTTTCTGTAGTTTAACAATGGGGGAAGGGTGAGGGTGGGGGGAAGGGTTGGGTGGGGGGAAGGGTTGGGGTGGGGGGAAGGGTGGGCGTGGGGGGATGGGTCGGGGGAAGGGTGGGGGTGGGGGTAATTGGGGATGGGTGTGGTAATGGGGAGGGGTGGGGGTAATGGGGGAGGGGTTAGCCCCAAGTTGTATGAATGGGGGTGAGGAGGTTTTGGGAGATAGCAGATTCAGAAATGTTGACACAATGTGAAGCTCAAAATTTTCACGGCTGGGTTTTTTTTTGTAGTTTAGCCTGTCTAACCGTCAGCGAAGTGACGGGAACTGTACGAGTCTCTATAAAATGTACGTTCATTAATTATATTTCCTCTCTGTTATTTAATCATTTGCTTTATTAATATTTTTAGATTTTATCCCCCTCTTTCCGGGCCCCGGGAATTTAACCCGGCTTCCCCGCCCTCTCGGCGGTCCCGCAAATATGTAGCAATTAAAACCGAAGGCAAAGGATGCCCGATCCGATTGAAAACAATGCGTTTTCTGGCTTAGCGCTGGTATTGTAAAGGTATAAGAGCTTTGGATCGACGGCGCCCCTAAAGTGGTCTGCCCCACCCTCCCTTTGAAAATTCCTTGCTCCGCTACTGGTCGTCTGTTGAACTAAAGTAACTAGTAAATGCTGCATTTTATCTTAATTCATCGAAATATTTAATCAAAATAAGTGAAACATAGGTATTTATTAATTAATTATTAATTAATTAATTAATAATACTTAGTTTATATAGATTAGTGAAGAAACATAATTATACCTTTCTTTTCTTTTTGAACAACTATTTCTTTGGACTTCGTACGTTTTTACGGTGAATTGGTACAATTCCCACATTTTTACTTTTAGGATGATGATAACAGTTTTATGTAATAGTGACAGTGTACATTCAGATGGTGTTTATTGACATTTGTTATTGTATCTGACATGTTTTGCATAAATCAGTCTTTATAACGGTAAAATCTAAACTCTTTTGTAATATCTTATTTTTCTCTTCTTTTTTTTTTATCAGAACTATAATGACACTATTTGATAGGTTACTGTCTGACTAGTTTGTTTACTGTGAAAGTTCGTCATATTTAGATTTATTAGTAATAGTAATAACTAGGCTTTTAACAGTAAAACTCTTTAATTCACATTAAGCCTATTTCTGTTATGCGGGCTTGTCGTAGTTCAGACGCTTCTTTCAGAAAAGTGACGAGACATTGTAGATTTCACGATTTGAAACATTAGCCTAAATATATTTCTAAAAGGCCGATTGAATTTACTTAAAAACAATTTTAGTGATATGAATAAATTTATATTGAATAAGGATAAAATAAGGTGTGATTTAATGCTTTCAACCTACAGTGTATCAATTATGAAATTAGATCTCTTCAGTTTATGCATTGTATCGTATAAAAGTAAAATTGATTTTCAGATTGTGATTATACCATAGATTGGACCCCATCTTCTATTAGTCTATGACTAGCAAAAGGTCGGCGCTACGCGCCGATTTTGCTAGATTCTGCGGTGCTTCGGCTGAATTGTGGGCCTACGGCGTATTTTATTTTGAACATCAGTAGCCCTTTATCTGGATATCATTCCTATTCCTCTCACCTTGGGCCTCAGTAATTGGGGTGCCTGCGGCCTTCCAGTTACTGGCAAACCAATTATTCATTCAATAAAACTACAGAAAAGAACACAGCCATGAAAATCTAAAGCTTCACAAATCTTAATACAATGAGCTCGGATTTGAAGCCTAAGATTTTCATGACTGCGTTCATTTCTATAGTTTTATTGACCAAATAACTGAACCGACAGTAATTGGGGGCCCTGCGGCCCGCCAAATCATAGTTTTCATTGTTTCGAGTGCATCAATAATATTGTTATAGTGTTCCATTAGTTGTGATAAGCATGATCTTCCTGACCGGAATCGATGTTGGTTATCATTTTTTTTCTGAGTTTCCCCATTAACCCCACCCCCTCCCCCACTACCCCACCCCTCTCCCCCAATACCCCCTCCCCTACCAATTTTTTGTTCTGAGTTTCCCCATTAACCCCACCCCCTCCCCCATTACCCCACCCCTCCCCCATTTACCCCCACCCTTCCCCCATTACCCCCAAGGGGGGAAGGGGGCTGGCACCTTGCAAAGGATTTACTTTAATTTTTTTTTGGTTACATATATATATATCGCATCTATTTTTCTGAGTTTCCCCATTAACCCCACCCCTCCCCCAATACCCCACCCCTCCCCCATTTTGTGCCAAAATTATGATTAAAAATGAAGAAATGGGAAGAACTGTACCCCTAAAGGGGGGGGGGGAAGATTTATGTTAGGGAATTTTTTTTAGCATGGGCACTGCAGAATAAAAAGACGCATCGAATGGTGAAAACCGCATTGTTCTACACCAATTGTAGCGACCTGTAGGTGTGCGCAAAAAAACTCTTACATATATATATAGTATAAGGCTTCATTTCTGAAATAGTATATTAGATACTTCTTCGGCCAGCGCCAGCGCGCGTAGCTGAGTGGGTAACGTGGTTTCTCTATAAACGAAGCGAAGACACTGTGGGAGGGGGTTCGATTCCCTATTGTGCTGATAAATGATAATCCAGGAGTTAGACCAATGGACCGCATTCGTTTGGCCTGAGCACTGTACCAGCTTCTGACCCTCTTAATTGATGATCATTATTATTATTATATCAAATAGCAACCTATTCTGCGCTCTAAATGAATGTCGCTAAAAGAGATACGCCACAAAGAGAGTATAGGCCCTTTAAAGGACCACCAACCTGTCTTACAGTTTGTACTTTTTAGATATAGTTAAACACGTACCTGTCATTATCAGCTATAGGTTCATGTACATTCTACATTCCGGGCCTATCCTCAAACTGTTTACGGTATATTTAGTTAAAAGTAGTTACAATTTTATGCTGCTGGCTCTTCATAGCCATTTTAATTTTGGTTATGACGTCCCCCGCTGGTCCGTTTTTCTTTTTCTTTTAAATAGGCCTATTAAATCACTCCAAACTGTTAAACCATTACAAGATTTTCTTTCTGTAGTTGCAGTTTAATGTTTAACTGTAGAAGGGCAGCGTTGCCTATTAAAATAAAAGTACATTTCTTTTCCTGGAAATGATGTCTTTTATTCTACGAAACTTAATTTTTAGTGTTGTTTAGTAACAATAAATTGTTGAATTCAACCTATAAATGTAAGTTTCATTATGGGGTTACGTAGACCCGACACTAGTCACTATGTGTGGGGTCCTACACTGGCCTTCTCGGATTAATGAAGTAGTGTGTATATATATATATATATAACCTCATTAAGTTTGTGGATGGAATTTGACAGGAAGTTTACAATTCGTTGCGGTTTATGGAATAGTTGGAAATTTCATTATTTTATATTTCGGATTGGCCCAAATCCAGATTTACCTTATTAGGTATTGAAACTTTAAATTGATTATTATTAATAATGTACTTGGTTGTTTAACTTTCTTCGTAATGGGAGTCAAATCGCTATCTCACCAACGAAGAAGACCCATGTAGAAATGCGCTTTAATCGTTGAAATCTGAAGTCTGGGCCGAGAGTCGAACCCAAAACCTTCAGATAACTACTGCCCAGCGCTTAACCATTAGGTTACCATGGCGATTCCTTACATTGAATATATAAAAAGCACCGTATGTAAAGCAGCCATAGACTAGGACTACACATAGCTTTGCTTTTCATATAAAAGTTATTCAGTGCTTGGTCTCATAAAGAATAAATGGCCAGGCCTATCTGTGGCCTAATCTAAAACTGTAAGTAGCCTGTCTTCTGTAGGCCTAAATTACAGTAGTTAAGATATCTAAAACTGCAAAGACCGAGACATTGTAGACAATTACTTTCTCTTGGATATATGAAGAAAATTCCATGCGTAGTTAGCTATAATAGATGTTGAGGTTAAGTTGTTCAGAACTTTCTGTGCTCCACTATAAACTGCCTATCTGTGATGAAACTATACAAGATGTATAATAGGCAGAAATTCTATGTGGCCTACGATAGTATATATGATTTTATTAAGCCTTTTCAAATATATGAACAGTACTAATTATAGTGCTAATTCTATATTTGTTGTTAATAATGTGCTAGCGTGTATGGCGGGGGGGCACAGATAGGGTTGGTAGATTTTTCAAATGCCCATGCGGGACAAAAATTTTTCCAAGGTTTTTTTTTAAGACCAAATTTTTTTTCGAATTGAAACGATTTCTTCAACGGTTACAACAAACAAAATTAGAAAAATTTTATTACAATAATATTTAACAATTAAACATCGTGAATAAATTGAAATTATTATACATAATATTGAAATTCTAAATCAATTCATCCCTAAAAAATTTGCTTAAAAAATATTTTTTGCGGTTTTGAACGCGGGATTTTTGGATCAAATGCGGGACCGTCCCGTAAAATACGGGACATTTGGCAACCCTAGGCACAGACCTATATATGTCTGTGGTTTGTGGGGTTGTTTAACCGCCTTCGTAACGCAGAGGTCATGTGACGTAGGGGGCCTATAGCTTTACGTGGGATCCACGGGTCGCTACATCATCTGAACGCGGAGGATGGTCCCCCATCCAACTACTACTCGCACCCAATGTTAGTCTAGGGTGGCCATTTCCAAATTTCCAAAAAGAAGGACATTTTTTTAAATTTTTGCGACACTTATTTTTAACCTAAATTAAACATGTTTAATGATGAGCTGAAATATAAAAAGTTGTATAAAATATACAAAATATACTTAGAAGTGTTGATTTGTCAAATATCACTATAATGTAATGAAGGCTATTTTGTGGTTTTTCTAAAATTTCAATTTTTTGAAACGCACTGTATATGTTACATACATGATACATGCATTCATACAGTATAAATAAAGAGCTGAAAGAAATGAATATTCATTTTTACTCCTGCTGGAACAACATACTGTATGCTAACCAAATTAACTTACTTCACAAACTAAAGGAAGTAGCCTACTTACCATAGACATCCATAATTGCTGTCTATTTTTTGTATTTCGCCCCTTTACTTGCCATCTCCAAGAGTTTTAGTATACGTAAGATAATTTATATAATTCTTTTTAGACAGGCCCCAAAAAGGACAAATTAACGTCCTGCTTGAGGTGGCGCAGGACGGAGGACAGAGTGCTCAAAAGCAGGACGTCTGGCCACCCTAAATGTTACTTAACTTCGTCGATATTGAAATGAAACTGAGTACGGTAAATGTAATTTTTTGAAGAAAGTAAAATTTGCCAAGATTGTTGTCAGAAGTAAAAGATCATTCCACCGTTTACCCACAATTCATGCTGTTTTCATTCTCATCCACGGTTTTCCCACTTTGGTTCATGTTAGGTTAATTTAGGTTACGATAGGTTAGGTTAGGAAGTATTAGCCATTCACATTTGGCGCCTTTACCGCGAATGGGAATAGAGTGACATTGTTTCTCAAATGAAGAAACGCCTTTCTCAGAAATCTCAAATGTGAATTTTTCACATTTGTGCATTTGCGGAGGACGGATGGGAATGGGAATGACTGAATGGGAAGTAATTGAAAGAACAGTATATTTAGCATTGGTATCGTGGTTTTTTCTTTGATCTGAAAATGATTTGGACTTCTTTTACTGTCTTCAGAAAATCTATTTATTCAACTTCACTCTTCAATTCAACTTATTTCCATTTTACGAAATCTGGGAACATTGGCGTAATACGGTGTCCACTTTGCATTTTTCGTGAAATTCCTGTTCCAAATGACGTTCCTTCCCCAACCGCACTCTGAATTCCGTCGACAGTGCGATCGCTTTTAGAACAAACATTCCGTGTCGGTGGTGTTTTTTGAGGAATTCCTCGCTCCACTTTCAACTGGACATTCGAGTAACAAATTCCGTAACATTTTCAAAAGCATATTTGGTAAAAACTTAAGCAAATTTCTCTACACCACGAAATGACTCGAATAAATGTAGTTGATTTTAGTAAGAAAAAGTGATTATTTTTATAGAAATATTCTCGAAATATTAATAATAATAAATGACTGTGACTTGGACTCCGTTAAAATCAGCAAAACCAGCGTGAGCACTCGACGCAAATGGAATCCTTCTTTAAAATAAGACGTTTACGAACAGAATTGCTGGAACTTTTGTTCCTTGTTCTAAGAGCGGAGTGAATTGGGTTTAAACGTATAAGCAGCTCGGCCTAGATGTTAAAAATTTTGAGAGATAGATACGGTATTTTGGTGAGGAATCCCATACTTTCCGTTCTATTATTTTATATGGATCACTCGTATCACACTGTTCGTGTTGTGTCCGAAATAAAGTATTTATTTCTTTGTAAAGAATTAAATAACTAAAGGTTATCAAGTAGATCGTACATCTGGCGTAGGCCTATAAATCATGGTTTTCTACAGAAGTTGTCCCTTATATATATATATATTATATATATATAATTGTTTCTAAGATATTGTGGTAATTCGATAAGCTTCACTGAAACAAACCTTATGACGGGCGTTGCGATGAAAAGATCTTTGTTTCCGAAATATATTCATGTTACCGTACGTTTTGTAGCCTAAGGAGAAGGGAAATCCACCAGAAAATGGTGGAACGTTGGAAAAATAACCATGAATGATTAATATTCGAGATATTTCATGATACTCCCGAGATATTTCCCTTAATTTCAATTTTTTTCCGCCTCGAGAAAATCTGTTTGAAATTCAAAGATTGTTTAACTGAAATATGATTTTTTTTTACAAAGCCTACTAACATTATGGAAAAACTGGTAAGCCGCTACTAAAGTTGGTGCTACTGTAGTATGCGGTCTACCTACGATTCGGCGGTCTACCTTTTAATTATAGCTTCTTATCTTCTTATTATTTTATTATTAGATTAATTGTACGCCCTTGACGATTGGTTAGGTTAAGTCGTGATATTTTCGTTAAAACTAACGAAAATATCACGACTTAACCTAACCAATCAAGGGCGTACTGTAGTATGCGGTCTACCGTTAATAATTCCTTAATTGTGTAAATTAAATTATAATTCCTTTCAATTCATTTTAAATATTTTGAACGGTAGACCGCATACTACAGTAGAAACTTAACGGTAGACCGCATACTACAGTAGAAACTTAACGGTAGACCGCATACTACAGTAGAAACTTAGCGGTAGACCGCATACTACAGTAGCACCCTAAAGTCTACCTAGTCTTTCTTTACATCTTCATTGCTACCGTACCAACATTTAAAAGGTTTTAATAACTAATCACGATATTTAAGGTTATTCCTATAGACCTTTTCTAAGATAATGTTATATAAAGGCGTTATGCCCCGTAGTTACAGCCCATAAAATTAGGTTGACAGATAATTAGCTTAAGAACGAGTAGGTTTAGGTAGGACTAGTACCGTATCCAAAATTAGAATCAAGGCTAAATAAATATACCTACTGTCGTAGGCTCCTTGGTATAAACTATTTGCATAATATAAATAATCATTGACATTTCTTCGAGATAAAATCGTTAGTGGTTTAAAAAACTTGTTTCAAGCTCCACGTTGATTTTTGAATTTCTTGATTTAGTATTGGGTGGAAAAACAGCCGCTGTTAGTCGCCCCAAGATAGGATCAGCCGAGCATCGAGCATTCACCTCTTCGACTCGTACATCTGAGACCTGCATTGCTTGAGATTTTTTCTTTCTTCGTAAACCAATTATTTGAACGTGATAATTATTAAGAACGGGTACGATTTTTTAATATGAGCGTAATGAAATTCGTGTGAAGGTAATTTTCCGGTTTATTTATGGTTAATTGTAATCATCATCGTTACTGTGACATTCAGAAGGTTAACTGAATATTAAAGGATGTAGTTATAATTTGAATATTTACTGCCAGGCGTACGATGATCGCGCGACCTTGCCAATGCCTTGAGAGATACGATACCTGCGACCTTCTTTGTTTGCAAGAATCTTTGAACATGCTACATAAATTATTGACTAATATATATATATATATATAGTGTTCTTAAAACCATTTTTTTACATTTTTTAACTGAAATATATATATATATATATATATATATATATATATATATATATATATATAAAATTTTCAATTCAAGCCTTAAGCCTTAAAAAAATAATTATAAGTCATGGTAGTTATGTAAACTTTGAACATGCTACATAAATTATTGACTAATATATATATATATATATTATATATATATATATATATATATATATATATATATATAATAGTGTTCTTAAAACCATTTTTTTACATAACTCATTTTTAAGGATTTACATTTTTTAACTGAAATATATATATATATATATATATATATATATATATATATATATATATATATATAATTTTCACTTCAAGCCTTAAAGCCTTAAAAAAAATAATTATAAGTCATGGTAGTTATGTAAAAATGGTTTTAAGCACATTTTTTTTATTGATGCTGTATTTACATTAAATAATAGTGTAGTTCTCGTACTTTTAAGTTGTTTCTTCCGGATAAATTGGAATATTTTGAAGTAATTACGTATAATTATGGTAATTATTTCCGTTCGTACTGTTGGTATCTCAAAAAGTATGAACACAACATTCGGATTGGCATCATTATTAGTGTACACAAGCCTATTATATATATATATATATATATATATATATATATATATATATACAGGATGAATACTAATACAGATGAATAACCGAGTTTTTTAAATCTAAATATAATTGAAGTGAATATATTGTACGAATTAAATAAAAAACTTGCTTAATATATGACTAAATTAATGGTATACATAATGTGTGTTATAAGTTCCTTCTGTATTAGTTTTAATAATTTGAACTTAATATAAGAAGTAAGCCTACGTTATCCGATGCGAGTAGTCTACATTCAATAGAAGTATACGGTAAGCCTACTATTATTTAGAATTTGGTGGAACATTATTGTTGGTGAAAGCACGTGACTCGCTCCTTCGCTCTATTGATCATTGGTAGTGGGTATTTGACCTTGCATTTTTGGGGTTTTGGAATCAAAGTGCATTCAAAATTTCAGTATACCACACTATTTTTCATTTTACTTCATTCTTAAAATAGATTACGCTAACTTTTTCGCAAATTATATATATATATATATATATATATATATATATATATATATATATATATATATATAAATGGCCTTTTATATATATTTAGAGGGATGTTGCATTGTGTGATATAGGCCTATAATGAAACTATGTCTAATAACTCTTTTGAAAACAAATTTGGGTACTCGTACGTTATCTCCCCCCAACCAATTTTGACAGAATATTTTCGTTAAAACGACTTAACGGTCTTAACCTAACCAATTATCAAGGGCGTACAGTTGATCTGTTATTAATTATAAAAATTTTTGTTTCTGGAATAGTATTTACTATTTACTAATAGATCAACTGTACGCTAGGGTGGATCGATTTTACATTTTTTTCGATTTTCATATTCTAATAGAGACAAAGACTTGCGCATGCATGAGAAAATAGCCTCTGCAAAATCTTAGCTTTATAGGTAATCATCTTCTGCCCCCGGCAGAGCGATAGCATTTATATCGATCTGAAAATATGTATATTATACATATTTTCAGATCGGCTCTTTGTCTTAAATAATGCATTTATATATTTCCCATAGCATTTATATCGTTGCTTAGGCATGAAATAACACACACGCAAAATTTTATGACTCTAGGCTAGGGTTTAAAAATACGTTTTTGACTACTACAATATGATTTTCATCGCTCTGCCGGGGGCAGAAGATGATTACCTATTAAGCTAAGATTTTGCAGAGGCTATTTTCTCATGCATGCGCAAGTTTTTGTCTCTATTAGAATATGGAAATCGAAAAACATGTAAAATCGATCCACCCTACTGTACGCCCTTGATAATTGGTTAGGTTAAGTCGTGATATTTTCGTTAGTTTTAACGAAAATATTCTGTCAAAATGGGGGGGGGGGGGGGGGGGGGGGTAACCTACAAGTACCCAAATTTGTAATCCATATTCTTAATTTTTTTTCGAGGTATGTTTTAACTGCCGTTATAATTGCAGTTAATTTAAGTACAATGAGGGTGTTCAAAAAGAAACGCAACCCGAAACAAAGAGGTGCTACTGTAGTATGCGGTCTACCTACGATTGGTTAGGTTTAATCATGATATTTTCGTTAAAACTAACGAAAATATCATGACTAAACCTAACCAATCGTCAAGGGCGATTGACAATGGGATGTAAACAAACAATTAGTAAACAAGATAAGAAGCTATAATTAAAAGGTAGACCGCCGAATCGTAGGTAGACCGCATACTACAGTAGCACCAACAAAGAAAAGGATTAGGTTACAATGATATATCCATTCCCCAATGGGTTGCGTTTCGTTTTGAACACCCTGTATGTATTATTTCGTGTTTATATACTGTAATTTAATAGTCACGTTTATTGGTATTAATTATGTTTTAAAGTAGGTCTGTATTAAGGTTTCATCGATAGGTACTTTTATAACTATTTCGATCAACATCGCAGTTAAATTTATTTAGATAAGTACCCTATTGTATAAAGTAAGTTAATATCAATAAGTGAACATTGCAATAAAGTTGTTTAATAAACCGAGAGAGGGAGAGTTACGAGGAGTTACGAGGACAAGAGGGGAAGCTCAAAGACCTTCCGGTCTACTCTGGGAAGTTCCTGGTATGAAACAAGTTTATTTTTCTTTCAGCTATTCTAGCAGTAGTAGAAAACTGGATAGAAAAGTATAAGGCTCTCTCCCCACCCTCCGCTCCCTCTCTGTTGGAGGCAGGTACGGAAAAAGGTTGAAGAAAATACCTTGACCCTGCAAAAGTAGCCAAGGAAGTTTTACAGGAAAGTGGAGAATATATAAAAAAGCTCCATAATTAGCATGCCCACAGAGACACCGTGCATGCGAACTCCTGCAGGGTTACGTTATGTTTTAGTCCTAAACCACGAGAGTATTCAGTACTTTGTCCAGCCTATTTTTAAACACATTTACACTTTGGCTTGAAACAACCTCTGAGTGAAGTTGGTTCCAGATATTAGCTATTTTATAGGAAAAGAAATTGTCGCAGACAGAGGTCCTAAATGTCTTTAGTTCGAGAGAAAGAGAGAGAGAGAGAGGTCACGATGTTATAGTACCGCCCTCTAGAAGGCCGGATTGCAGAAATATGAAACTATGATTTGAAGGCTTGTGGCGACCTCAACAGGACATTAAACTCGCTCACACTCTCTGAGATGGAAAGGTCGCAAAGAATGGGCAAAGGTCAGACTCAGTAACGAAGACTAACAAATAGGATTCAACTTCCATTCGCAAATTCCTTGTAATAAAATACCTGAATATATTTCAATATTTGAATCGTAACTAGAAACATTTTTGAGTCATTAGGTCTTTTTTATTAGTCCTACGGTTAGGTCCTATTTGATTAGAGGATTATAGCTCTGTTTATGTTATTCTGTTAAAGCGCATTGAACATGACCGCTATAGGGCCGTTATAATATATATATATTTATATATTATATATTATATATATATATATATTATATATATATATATATATATAGCGCCTCGGTGGTGTAGTGATTAACATTGCTGACTACGAATCCATCGGCCCCGAGATCGAGACCCTGTGACGGCAGTCGGCGCGCAGCAAAACCCAGCTGTTCATCCTTCCACACAATAAAAATTGGTTGGTAGATAAATGAATACCCTGGGTAGCCTAGTGGTTAAGATGCTGGGCTGCTGCTGCTGCTGCTGATCCGGAGGTCGTGAGATCGAGTTCGGACGAGAACTTCCTAATTTCTGACCGCTCGTGGTGGGGCGTGGTTAGGATTCCACGTTAAACTGTAGGTCTAAGGTGGAGTGACAAGCTTGACCTTCGTGAGAACAGCTTTTGTTAATTTTGTTTATATGAAATCTTTGTTTGATTATCTTTGTTTAGCTTTGTTTAAATGGAATCTCGTTTAATTTTCTCTATAAACGCTACTTTTATATTATGTATTAATTTTCAGAACCCAGAATATAGTAACAAATTGAGCCTTTCGCCAAACAAACAGGAGAGGCTTTGTTTAATGTTGTTTCAAAGTTGGTCACTTAAATCCGTTTTTGCTGATAAACTTTAATAACTCACTCGCATTTGCCTTTATCTTGCTTATGACCAAGTTCTTTTTTCAAATCGGGGAAGGCTTTAAGAGAAAAATAAATCTCTCAAAAATAAAATATTTTTTAGCCACAACGTTTGGAAAACATGCTGTCATACTCCTCCAGAGAAAGGGATTGATGCATGTTGTTGTAGGCTGAAATCTGGAAATTTATTGAATCTATAACTGCTGCAAAAAAATAAAAAATATATATGTGTGTGTGTGTGTTTGTGCTTTATATCGTGCACTCGATGTAATGAACACTGAAAGCCATATTACAAAGTTTTTAATCCAAACCTTATTATTTACAAACAAAATAATCAACTTTCTAATTTGGATAATCAGGATTTTAACATTGATGACGTCATATGTTGGCGCTAGTTTATTATTATTATTGTTATTATTTATTATTTTTTGGGGCATCCGGATTAGTGACACGTGGTTTTTGACTTTCTTCTTTTTGCATCCTGAGGTTGTTACGCTCTATCGAGTGGCCTTGCTTTCTAAAACCGAGGTTGCTCGCGTGCATAATCGGGGTGGGTTTGTATTCCGTCCCGCAATCACACCTGTATACGTAAAGTCATATTGCTTTGACGCGAACATAACCTATCGCGCCTCTTTTGTTTTTTTATGGGTAAGCCAGTGTAGAGCGATCAAAGTACCGTGGTTGGTTTAAAAATGGATGCTCTTTTTCTATTTTAAAGCGGTGGTTGGCGTAGGTTAGTTTCCATCCTATAATGGTGGGTATATTCAATTGTTTGATCGGCATAACTGTATGGGAATAGTCTTCATAAAAAGCCCCTTTCAAGAAACTGTCTGTAGTTTCAAGTAGTTTCTTTCATGGTTAAACACTGAAGATTCCGCATGCATCGTTTTTGTATAATCATATACAGTATAGCAATTTAGTATAAAGACAACATATATAGGCCTGCTGCAAAATCAGGAGAGTTGTGTCAATGGTGTCAAATCACATTTTGCGGTGGATGGTGAATAGTTTGTGGTGGAAAAGAATGAAAAATATTTTAAAAATGCTTTGCTTCAATAAATTACTACTCGCTTCATTAAATCCACTTTAGATTCAGAAGTAAATTAAAAAACATTACTGCAGTATGTATATATATATATATATATATATATATATATATATATATGCAGGTGTATGTAAAAAGTTAATATTGTCCTTCTTAAAAAGTTAATATTGGATTAAGTCCAACATTTTTTTATGCCTAACCAGGTTATTTGGTTATGCATAAAAGTAGGTTAGAAAATATATGATTTTTTTCCTTAAAAAGTGTTTTATGTACAAAGGAGTGAAGGTTATTTATAAACACTCAGCCACGCTTGATCACGCACAATTATTTCAATTTTATACAGTGTGTAGGCCTACCGTATAGAATGATAGTAGTCAGTTCGGAATTTAAAAAGTGCACGCTTTCAGAATGCTACTTTTTCCTCGTTCGATACGGGTGTTGTGAACGTAACATACGAACAAATGTATAATCAACATTTCTTCTAGATCAGGAATTGTTTTATCTTGCCAATCAATACATTACTTGAGAGGGTTAATATACTGTTCTGTATTTACTCTTACCGACTTAATATTGTATGTTAAAAATTCTAATATCATATTCTAGCTCAGTAAGTTCTCTGTTTTGCTATTTGCTATCTTCGTTGACTTTTTTAAGAAGCATTTCAGAGAGAGAGAGAGAGAGAGAGAGAGAGACTATGTGTTTACATGGACGACCATATCAGAGTAACTAGAGTTTAATGAATTTGTTGGTTTACGTCGTCGTCGTCGTTGGCCTAGGCAAGCTACGGCTTGGGACCGTAGCGCATCTATCCGGTATAGGTTAACCTGGATGATGTAGCCATAAGCACTGCCGCTAGTTAAGTGCCAACCAGTGATTATCTCACTAGCCGTATTGAGTCCGTTAGGCGAAACTACGACAGTACCAAAGGTGGAAAATATAACCTTTGGTTTTCTATTATTTATTTGTAAAATGGACATGGTATTAGATTAAAATAAATATTTGAATATAAATAATTAACTGACAATTGTGATATATAATTAATTATGTTTACATACAATAAAATAATATAGTATACATAAAATTAGTATTAATGTGGTTCACAATTGAATTATAATGGGGTAACTAATTTAAAATGAATTTATAACTATTCCGAAATTCAAGACTGTAAAATTAACATTTATCTTGAAACTAAAATAAGAGTATTCACTACACACTCCCCCACCAGAGAGGAAGTTCAAAGAGTTCCGAACGACACAGATTTCCGCTGAACCTTTTTGGTAGCTACATGTACCTCGCTTAAGGTTGATTCCAAAAACGCAGGCTTAAGACGATCGATAGAAACCTTGTCGACCTTGGAACCGCGCTGGATGAGGAATGATTTGCGCGTACGTCGGAGAACTTCATAGGGCCCGTCATATGGACATTGGAGAGGCCGTTTTGGGAGAGGTACACGAACGAAAACGTGGGTGCAAGACTGGAGGGCAGGGGAAACAAAGATGTTCTGTTGGCTAGTCAATCGAGGGGGAACAGGCTGAAGGGACTGCATGTGAGAGGAAAGTGTTTGAGCGAATTCCGTAGGATCACATGACTTATCCCCTGCAGTGAAGTAGCCACCTGGTAGCCGCAGTGTTGTTCCATAGACTAGTTCAGCCGCTGTAGTCTTCAGATCACTCTTAAATGCAGAGCGAATACCAAGCAAAACGAGTGGAAGCTTATCCATCCAATGGGAGTCTTCGTGACACATAAGGGATGACTTCAGCTGGCGATGGAAGCGTTCGACGAGGCCGTTAGCTTGCGGATGATACGCACAGGTATGCGCATGTACTGTACCCAACAAGCTGGTAAACTTCTTCCAAAGCGAAGACTCAAATTGGCGACCTTGGTCAGTGATGACTTTTGTCGGCAATCCAAATCTTGATACCCATCCATGAAGAAAGGCTCTTGCAACAGTGTCCGCTTGGATATCAGGAAGTGGGATGGCTTCAGGCCATCTGGAAAAGCGGTCGAGACAGGTGAGCAGATAACGTTGGCCTTGAATCACTGGAAGAGGGCCAACAATGTCTACATGAATTACTTCAAATCGCTGGGATGGGGGCGGAAATGCGTCAAAGGGGGACCTGGTGTGCCTTTGGACTTTGGCACGCTGGCAGGCAAGGCACGTTTTGGTCCAATGTTTGACATCCTTCCGCATCGAGGGCCAAACAAAGCGAGAGGTAATCAGGTGTTGCGAAGCACGGATACCAGGATGGGAGGGCTTATGAAGATCCGTGAAGACTGCTTGTCTGTGACATGGAGGGACATAAGGGCGAATAGCAGCTGTTGATACGTCGCAATAGAGGGGCACAGACAATCCTGGCATACTCATTTTCTTGAGGGAAAGTGAGTGAGTGGAGTCTTCTCTGAGCAGGTCTTGTAGTTCCGTATCCTTATCTTGATCATGTGCAATAGCATTCCACAGTGTAGAGCTGAAGGTAACAGAAGTAATCTCTATTCTTGAAAGTGCATCCGCTGGAGTGTTCAAGACACCTTTGATGTGGCGGATAACTGTGGTAAATTGCGAGATATAATCGAGTTGCCTGATGACTCTGGGAGAGTGGTTACAGCTGTTTTTATTGAAGACAGTGACCAAAGGTTTGTGGTCGGTAAAAACACAAAACTCTCGGCCTTCAAGGAAATGTTGAAAATGCTTCACGTTTAAGTAAATAGCAAGAAGTTCACGTCCGAAAGCACTATAACGCGTTTGGGCTGGCTGCAGCTTTTTCGAGTAAAACGCGATGGGTGCTTGTTGACCGTTAATGGTTTGTTCCAACATTCCACCGATCGCAACATCTGAGGCATCGACCGTCAGAGTTAGGGGGGCATCACTGATAGGAAATGACAGAGACAATGCACTATTGATAGCATTTTTGGCATTGTCGAACGCCTGTAAACTATCGCTACACCATAACAATTTCGTTACCTTGCGTTTGTGCGTGATCAGAGCGTGTAGAGGAGCAAGAACACTAGCACAGTTTTTAATGAACTTGTGGTAATAATTTACCAAACCTAGAAACCGACGTAACTCACGCTGATTATTTGGCATAGGGTAATTTTTTATCACTTCACACTTGTCCTGAAGGGGGGTAATTCCGTGCTGCGAAATCGTGTGACCAAGAAATTCCAAGGTTGGCTGTGCAAACACACACTTAGATGCATTAATAGTAACACCGTATTGTTCTAAGCGTTGAAAGAGGAGTGAAAGATGTTCCTTATGTTCCTCTTCCGTTGAGCTGGCCACAAGCAAATCATCGATGTAGGCATAAACAAAGTCTAAGCCTCTGGTGACCTCATCTATAAACCTCTGAAAGGTTTGCGCAGCATTCCGTAGCCCGAACGGCATCTTCACAAATTCGAATAACCCAAATGGTGTACAAACTGCAGTCTTGGGAATATCCGAAGGCTCTACGGGAATGTGGTGGAAAGCCTTAACGAGATCTATTTTACTGAAGATAGATTTGCCGTGGAGAAGAGAAGTAAAGTCTTGGACATTTGGTACCGGATATCGGTCCGGGATGGTTGTCGAATTCAAAAATCGGTAATCCCCACATGGTCTCCAGTCTCCTGACTTCTTCTGGACCAGGTGTAGGGGAGAGGACCAACTGCTTTTGGAAGGTCTTATTATCCCAAGATCTATCATAAGCTGGAATTCCGATTTGGCAGCTTTCAGTTTGTCCGGGGCAAGACGTCTGGGTTTTGCAAACACAGGGGGACCTTTTGTTGTAATGTGATGGGTAATGGTGTGCTTAATGGTATCACCCATCTGCATCGGTTGAAGAATTCCTGGATATCGCTGGAAAAGGCACTGGTACATGGAATTAGGGGGAACGAGGGAAAGTGCAGAGTTCGAGGCGTCCGGAAGGGCAACCTGTTTGGCAAGAACAGAAAGCAGTGTGGCCTGGTCGCATAAGCGTCGCTTGTCAAGATCCACCAGGAGTTTGAAATGCTGGAGGAAGTCAGCGCCGATTATGGGATGCTGCACTTGAGCACAGATGAAAATCCACTTGAAGGATCGGTGAAGGCCCAAGTTTAGTTCACGCGACTGAGTACCGTACGTGGGTATGCGTGAACCGTTAGCAGCGTATAGAGGCGGAGATTCCGAGTGCGTATGACCAGATTTTTGAGGGAATACACTGACTGACGCTCCGGTATCAACCAAGAAATTGACACCAGAGTTCCTGTCCTTTATGAATAACAGGTTGGCAGTGCGAGTACTAGACGCCATTAGGACTCGCTGCTGGGGTTTTCCGACGAAAAATTGCAAGGGGAGATGCACTTCCGAGCCTTCTTTCCAAATTTCGAGTGGTAGAAGCAGATCTTCCCGGAACTCGAACGATGCCTCTTCGTAAATCTTGACCGAGAATGGCTTCTTTGCCGTTGATTTTGTAGCAGAGAACAAACGTGATTGAGTTGTTGACTTAACTCTTCCACTTTCAACTCCAGTTCCGATTGTGTGTTCACGTTGTTGACCGGAGCTGTGTCAATCTCCACTACTTTGTCGGCAGTTTCTGCTAGTTTATCAACTGGAGTAGCAGGATCCATAGTGGCCAAGACACGCTGAGCTGATGGAGGAAGTTTCTGCAAGAACAACTGTCTAAAGATGTCCTTATCGAAGGTTTGTGCGCGTTCGCCTAGAGCGCACTGCATAGCCCTCAGCATTTGAGTGGGCTTACGGTCTCCAAGTTCTTCTTTTGAGATTAACTGATGTAGTTCTCACGCTCGGAGACAGTGGTGCGGCACAGGATGGCAGACTTCAGATCGTTGTACGGGTCCTCACTCGTGGAAGTAGATACGATGACGTCACGGACTTCAGAGATGATGCTCGCTGGTAGAGAGGACAAAACATGATCGTATTTCGTCCTGCTAGCGGTGATCCTTCCCAAGTTGAATTGTGATTCCACTTGGTGGAACCAAATAAATGGATCACCCGGCCAGAAGACGGGGAGCTTTACGCTCAAGTGGGAGATGGCACCAGCGTCGTCAGGCATCTTCTCCTATGCTTGCTAACGTACAAGCAAGACGACAAGTTCCCAACGAAGGAGTGGAGGTTGAGACGAGCGCAGGCACAGAGCGCACGGGCAGGGGTGAGGGGCAGAGGGCACGAGCGACATTACAGTCTGGTCCTAGTCGCTCGGGTGAAGGGGGTGATGGGCAGAGGGCACGAGCGACGTTACAGTCTGGTCCTAGTCGCTCGGGTGAAGGGGGTGATGGGCACGAACGACATTACAGTCTAGTCCTAGTCGTTCGGGTGAAGGGGGTGATGGGCACGAACGACGTTACAGTCTAATCCTAGTCGTTCGGGTAAAAGGGGTAATCCAGCTCCGGGGTCACCAATTGTTGGTTTACGTCGTCGTCGTCGTTGGCCTAGGCAAGCTACGGCTTGGGACCGTAGCGCATCTATCCGGTATAGGTTAACCTGGATGATGTAGCCATAAGCACTGCCGCTAGTTAAGTGCCAACCAGTGATTATCTCACTAGCCGTATTGAGTCCGTTAGGCGAAACTACGACAGTACCAAAGGTGGAAAATATAACCTTTGGTTTTCTATTATTTATTTGTAAAATGGACATGGTATTAGATTAAAATAAATATTTGAATATAAATAATTAACTGACAATTGTGATATATAATTAATTATGTTTACATACAATAAAATAATATAGTATACATAAAATTAGTATTAATGTGGTTCACAATTGAATTATAATGGGGTAACTAATTTAAAATGAATTTATAACTATTCCGAAATTCAAGACTGTAAAATTAACATTTATCTTGAAACTAAAATAAGAGTATTCACTACAAATTGAGTGTTCTACTATTATCAACTAAACCAGGGGTTTTCAATCTTTTGTCTACCGTGTACCCCTTTTACATTGTACCCCCTGAAAGGATGAATTCATAGAAAATACAAGAATGACATTCAGTTATTTTGGATTAATGTTCATAACTCTACAAATATAATAATAATGACATGCGTACCCCCTGGTAAATCCCAGACGTACCCCAGGTTGAAAACCCCTGATCTAAACCCTTGCTTTGCCCTTTATAACAACGTTGCCAGTTCTGTGACGGATGTTTAAAGTTAAATTAAAAATGCTATCGCACTTTCAGACTAGCTACATTTCTATATGGTAAGAAGTCTCTCTAAATGTAGTCTAAAGATTTCGAATGACATTTAAAAACCTTTAAAAAGTGTGTAGTTAGTAATTTTAATGTTTATAATATGTCAGCGAATCATATTATGGAAGTGAGAATTCTTTTGTTTATGTTATTTTTAACCTTTCTTCGCTTACACCAAAATTGTTGTCATTGTTTGGGTGAGAAATAGGGATGCCTCCAAATTGTGGACTGTTAAAAATCATACACTCTTAAGTTAAGAGTGTAGGATTTTTAACCATGTGTATGAGTCTTAACCAAACCTAACCTAACCAAACTTTTAGCTTAACTTGATAGGGCATGACCTAACCTAATTTACGGGAGTGCGTCCATAATTATGACCTTTTTATAAAATTTTTAGCTTAGTTTTTTTTAAAATCTCATAATCACATTAAAAGATTTTGTGATTTCTAAAATATGAAGGACCAGTTTGGAAATCCATCACAATTAATGTACTGAAAAAAAAAAAATAAAAAAAAAATATATATATACAGGGTGGCGTAAAAGTCAGGAACCATAGGCACACTTTATTAAATTATAATAAATGTTCGAATTGGTGGCCTTCCACTTGAAGACACTTTCTGACGCGTTGAATGCATGATGTTTGAACATTCCTTAACACATTGGTACTGATTTTGGCACACTCAGATGTGATTTTATCCTTTAGAGAACGTATGGTTCTGGGTCGATCAGCATAGGCTACCGAATTGAGATGGCCCCACAAGAAAAAGTCAAGAGGCGTGAGGTCTGGAGACCTAGGTGGCCATTCGACGGGCCCTCGCCGTCTGATCCACTTGCTTGGGAATGTTTCCTCTAAAGAGCTCCGGACGATGGTTGCGAAATGTGGTGGTACATCAATCCTGCTGAAACCACATCTCCGCCCGTTCTGCCAATGGAATGTCATCCAGTATGAGCATTAGAAATGTTGGCAGCATATGCAGATATGTTTCACCTGTTACATTTCCGTCGAAAAAGTACGGACCAATTAACCGATCCCCAAGAGCGCAGTCCACACCATAATTCGTGGATCGAATTGCACATGTCCTTCCTCCATCCAGTGGGGGGTTCTCATTGGCCCATTAGCGTGCATTATGCCTATTGACACGACCGCTGAGGTGAAATATCGCTTCGTCGCTGAACATGATCCTTCATTGATGTTGTAGAAACCACTGGCAGAACTCTACACGACGGTCTGTGTCGTCACCGTGCAGTTCCTGAACGAGTTGGACTTTGTAGGGGTGGAAACAATTTGTTGTAAGAATTCGTTGAATGGATCTTCTGGAGACACCCGTTTCCTAGGATAACTTTCTTAAGGACTTACGTGAGCTGTTTTCGAGGTGATTGAGTACCGTTAGTGATGTTGCTGCATCGGTTGAACTTTTTGGCCGGCCACTACGCGGCCGATCATGAACACTTCCCGTTTCTTTGAAGCGAGTGACCAGTTTTCCAACTGATCCCTGAACAACTGGCGGCCTCTCAGGGTGTTTGTCATTAAAAGCAGTAGCAACTGATCGGTGTGTGTTACCACGCCTTGCACACATTAAAACTATCTCCACCCGTTCATCTATTGTCAATTTCTGTGCCATAGGTTCAACAACAAATCTGAAAAGAACAAAACACATATTAAAACACAAATTATTAAAATGTGCCTATGGTTCCTGACTTTTGCGCCACTGTGTGTATATATATATATATATAATATATAATATATATATATATATATATATGGGAATTAACTCAGAATGGTCCCCTAAGTTTTTTATGATACACACAGACAGTGCTTATATTGAGGTTCTAAATGTAGCAGGGCTAGGCTGCTTTAAACCCTAGATCCATGTCCCAAAGCTGGATCCTGTCTGCTTTGCAGATAGCTGGTGAGGGAAGCTATATTTGTGGGACCTCTTTGCGAGTGACCCGTTGCCCACGTCGGGCTAGCATCATGAAAAAGAAAAACTATGGTATTTGTCATTTACCATTACTTATTCGGACTATAGTGGATTTAATTATCCCAGAAGAGTTCCTTGTTCCATGCAATGTCTGTGTGTATCATATATATATATATATATATATAGTTAGTTAGTTAGTTAAAAATAAGATGCTTATAAAATGGTAAATTATCATATTTGGATTCTGTTTTTAACAATTTTATTAAAAATACTAAGTGTTTGAGGATACTAAGAAATTAAATCTTTTTAAATATATTTTTTCCATTGTTCCGATGTTGTATTGAGTGTAATTATAATTTGAATTATTCCTAATTTCTTTTGTTGAGACTGGCCACGTTGACACATTTTCTTTTTTAAGAAAATTTATTATTTGTTAAAAATAAAAGTTTGTATAATACAATTAAAAACTTATGCTTTTCTACTGTCCTAATCATGAGTTTCAATCTTTAAATAGGAATGTCGTTTTTAAAGCATAGATCACTTTAAAAGTTGTAAGACCTCGTATATTAATGCGATTTAATAGCTTTGTTCAGTCATAAATTATGATATATTCTGTTTTTTAAATAAGTTTAACCTTTAATAACCTTCAAGAACTCCCTACGATTTGCTAAGGGGAAAATGTATTGACAAAAAGGAATTTGTTGATTTAAGCTTTAAAAAAAATCAAGAATTAGACACACCTATTATGTATATAGGTCATACCACCTCAAGTTTCTATTGGTTACCTGTGTCCAGGTGACTTTGCACACGGAGATAGCTCCATGGGAGGTAAGGTTGACCAGCTGACCTTTCTCCCCCACCCTCTCCCAAACTGCCGATTTAACCCCCAACTTTGGTTTTTTATGGCACCAACGCAGGTTGAGGAGTGGCCACTGATCGAACCACATGTTTTTTAGGACTGAATTTTACGACTAAATTAAATACAATTTGCTTTCATAGTCTACAATCTGTCAACATTTAGGAGAAATTGTTCGTGTGAATCATTACAGATGAAGTTTCACCAGTATTGTCGATTTTAAACCACTCTTAACGTATGATAAGTTCAGGTTAAATTCAAGCAAAACGATGCCAAATGTCGCTAGATTAAGTTGCCTCGCGCGTAACCATCTTCAAGACGTGGTTTTGATTCTTCATACTTGTCAAGGTCGCTATTAAGCCCCGCCCATTTTAAAACGAAAACAATTCCATTGGGCGGTAAAAATTTGAAACTGATCTTTAGTTTTATTGTTTTTTTTTAAATTTTATTTCTCCCTCCCCTCCCTTAACGCGTAAAAAAGTCCCTTTCGAAGAAAACGTTATGTCTTTTTGCTGCGGTAAATCTTTCTTAAAAAAAAGGAATTGGGTATGTTACAAACTCGCGATATTTATTGGTCGGCAAAACGAGTATATCGTACGCCTCCTTCAGTCGTGGAGACATATTCAAGTACTTTATTGGACAGCGTACATATTATCGTATTTAACAGTATGTTTGCCCAATAATTTTTATTTACGTTGTACAAATTCCCCAAATCTAACAAATTACTAAAATAATCCAAACAAACTCTCGTACCGGAAAATCGCTTCGCTACAAAGATGAAGTCGTTTTTCCTTTTGATATTTATGCGTAATATTTAAGTGTCCGAATATCTTTTAAGGAGGTTTGATAGCGTTGTTTATTCAATTTATTAATGATAATAATTCAGGAAAGGGGTTGGCAAAGTTGCCGTAGTGGGTTATACCGTGATAAGGAAAGTTCTTCCACACGCTGCAAGGTGAAATCGGACACGCATATTCTCCAATCAGAATTGCTTAATTGTTTTTTTTTTTTTTGCAATTCATGGATTTGTGTGTGTGTGGTGTGTGTGAGAGGTAAATACACAAAGGAAAGAGATAAAAATGTTATACATGCATGCAATTTCCGTCTTTCAGTGATATTTATAAGACGTAGTTTTGGGGTCCATGAAGTATTACATAAGTTTGAGTTGGCACCAGTTCCCTCCTTCCACGTTGTGATAATTCGGGGAAGACAATTATGCCCGTATTAAATCTTCTTTTCGAGTTTAATGACCTTTTGGAAGTCATCGGAAAGGACAAACTAAAAGTTTATACCATGACGAAATTAAAAGTTGCGTAAGTTGAGATCAAATTGTGGTATAATTTAGATTTAGATGACACTACACTTACGCTTAAGGCCATTTTAATGATTCACATTGGATTTATAGATCCTTGTTTTAGATTTAAAATTTATTAAATAGTCGTATATTTCTTTAGTTCGTATTTCACACGATGTGCGCACTATCCATTTAGGATATTGTGAAATTCATCCTGTTCTAGGTTTTGAAATCCGTCCTGTGAATGACCGCGTTTGATTTATGGCCATGCGGTGTTTTGCTTTTAAAAGCGTAATTTGCACGCGTGTATTACTCTTATACACGCATGGTCAATAAATAACGCGGATGACATTCTAACAACGATTTTATACGAAGTTATAACAAATTACGTATAATTATATTTAGGCGAATTAACGCTGCACTCGATTTAGCATACAGATTTTTACGTTGTATTCCGTTGAAGGAAGATTCGGTAAACGATATACTACAGTATATAACCTTGGTTTTGCTTCAGCCCGAATTGTTCATTCTGACGAAAGTCGAGACTGTTGTTGCTCCACCTTGGCTATATAAATATATATATACCGTAAGTGGTAAAATTACGTACGTGAAAATTTTAAAACGTTTAGGTCCCTATTACGCGTCAAAACAGTTTAAGGAAAGTTTAATTAGATTCCAAATTGGGGACCGCATAGATACTACCTGGGAACTTACTGGCTCTCTTTTTGGCGCTATATACCAAAAAGGGAACTATTACGATCAATATTGAGAACTGTTTATTACTTAGAAAGGTAGTTACAAGAAGTTCCTTTAAGTACTCCCATTTGAAGATTCGAGAATTTTTGCAGTTTACACTTTGGCTGCTTTATGAGACACTAAAATTTATTATTATTATATTATTATTATTATTATTATTATATTATTATTACTGGGCTACATCGTGGCCACTCCCGTAACACCGCTTTCCGTAGACCAGCAAAGTTACTGTAAAGTTAAGCATCATAGGGTCGGATGGGGGACCGTTCTCCGAGTCCAGATCATGTAGTGACTAGTGACCCGTGGTTCGAATCCCACATAAAACTGTAAGTCCCCTCCGTCATACGATCTTAGATGCTGCTAGGAGGTTAAAGAGCCCAACCAACCAACCAACCAACCCGTAAATTATTATTATTATCATCATTATTGCCGCGTCTCGTTTCCTAAACTTACGATATCGTTGAAACATTTGTAACTTTTTTGAAGTTTAAAAAGGTTGACTCCACTTTTTCTTTCGCAACTTTTAGTCGTAAGTTATAATGTTTGCGAGTTGTTTAACTTCCTTCGTATCGGCAAAGATCGCGTAAAGAGGAATCTACGGCTTTACGCGGAACCCGTACCGTCTACGGGTCGTTACATCATCTGAACGCGGAAAACGGTCACCTATCCAGCTACTGAACGGATCCACCAACATCGATGGAAATGGAAAAGGCAGTAAAATGGGAAACTTAGTGCTAGTGAGACTCGAACGCGCGTTGCGTGGTTTGGATTCGGTTCTCTACCGATCGCTCCATCGAGAACCCCTAGAAAAAAAAAAGTTTGTTCGAGCGAGACCAGTATTTACGCTGTTTGACCAATCTTCGTTAAATTATTCCACTTATTTCGTGTTTTATTCCCTTTTCCTTTCCACCTTATTTTAGTTCGGTTATTGCACTTAAAAATGCATTCATATCCAACATCCGTTATTGGATCTAACGGGAAGCGGTGTTGCCACGTGGACGCGGTGTAGCTCTTATAGGTTATATGATGAAACTTTTAAAATTTTATGTTTTCGTTAAAAGAATTGTTATAATTCATTTTTATTAAATAATCCTTCAGATTTCCTTGAACTTAAGCTACACACTAACATTTATAGGTACTGATGACCTTCTGTATACACGTTCCTGAAGGGAGTGTACGGCAACTATTTAAAATAAGATTTGCAACGTTAGGAGACAAAATATACACATCGATGTTAAAGCGAAGGAATGCGTGCGGTGTGACCTTTGCTTAATAGTGGTCTTAAATCAGGGTGGTCACGTGATTGATATATACCCGGGCCCTACAGGACATCTCAAACGAGTTTAAACTTGTCGCCTTCTCATTAAGCTCAGAGGCGAGACACGCACCGAGCATCGAGTATTCCCCTCCTCCCCCAATCCCTCTTTCTCGCGGGAGAGGTTCCCGGTGATAGTGACTGTTCAATGTTTCGAATAATGGAATTTGTGCGAGAACTTTTGACCCGTCCATGGAAAAAAATGTCATTTCATGAGTTGGTTTCGATAGACAAACTTTGGAATATCGTCCATGATTACGCGGGATTTTGCGTAATGCAAAATTCACTCCCCTAGGACTCGAACCTGTGGCTTCTACTCAAGAGGTCCTGGGTTCGAATCCTGATTGGGTAAAGTTTATAAAATACCTTTCCTTTTAACCTTTCAAATGTTCCGCGCGATGATTCCTCATTTCACGAAGGTCAAGCTTGTCGCCCCTCCTCTCGAGTTGGCCTGGTGAAGTAGTGAGTTGGTTTCTTGTACTCTCCACCTCACATAGCCAGGTACGCCGGGCTCATCGGGGATTGTTCTGAGCCAAGCGTCTAATCTTCTTTTGAAGATGTCCACCGCAACACCACTCGTGTTCCTTAGGTCTTTGGGCAGCTGATTAAACAGTTTTGGTTCTCTCACCACAAAACTATTTTCTTTCATGGTTAAGGATGTTCCCTGTCTAGCCTTTAATTTGGGAACACGACACAGGCTTCCTTTTCTACTTTTCACCGTTGTTTGGGGAGTTACAGGGTTCAGAGTAAGATTAGGGACTAGTTTCTCCATTATTTTCCAAGTGTAAATAACGGTGTATCTCTCTCTTCTCCTTTCCGGTTTAGTTCGCGTAACCTTTCCCAGTAATTTAGTTCTTTGCACCCTTCGATCTTGACTGTGAAGCCTCTCTGAATCCCTTCTAGCTGTATAATGTCTTCTTTTTTATATGGGGATGTTCGGACCGAGCAGTATTCCAATTTGGGTATGATCAGTATTTTCAGTAGAAGAATCATTGCATTCCTATCCCTTCGTTTAAAGGTTCTCAATATCTGCTCACTTATTCTCTCTGCTCTGTTTACTCCTATCTTATTTTTGGGTTTCAAATTTCGCATCATCAGTCATTAAGATAGTAATGATAATAATCATGTATTTATAATGGATAATAATAATAATAATAATCGTGTATTTAGGATTGTTTAACCTCCTTTAACGGCAAAGTTTATATGACGGAGGGGACCTACAACTGTACGTGAGATAACCATGGGTTACTACATCATCTGAACGCGGAGAACGGTCACCCATCCAACTATTGAACGAACTCAAACGTTGCTTAACCTTGCTGATTCAAAGAGAAGCGGTGTTGCGACTTGGCCATGACGTATCCTTTATGAGTCATTCTCGATGGGTATATGGGTATGGATTGAATTCGAGAAAGTTGCGTCAATTGGCTCTCTGATTTTAATTTCCGTTGTATGGTCAAATTAGGTCGTAACCGAGGTCAGGTCAGGTCAGGTTAAGTTATTTAACACGTTAACCATGCATAATAAATTTAGAGTGTAGGCCTATAGGGGCTTTTGCATACCCACGAAAACAAACGGGTGAGGAAGTGTATAGCGAAAACTTTCTTTTCTGCCCCATAGATTCTTATGTATGTTTATCTTTAGCCTTTTGATATTGGAATCTAACCCTTAGGGAGAAAGGCATTAAGTGTTATTTTAGCTTTTATGCTCGGACTTATATATATATATATATATATATATATATTATTTTTTTATTTTTTTTGCATTTACACCCTTATACAAGGGCATTACAAAGCCCATTTCGTGATAACAAATTCTTTTTTCGTTAAAAGGAACACTCGACATTATCTCAAAATGCATCAAAGTTTAGATTTGTTTCCCCTCTTAACGTTCATTGATTTACTGTAATATTTTTATATACCGAAGATTCCCCTCTCTGCGAGGCTTTCTGTATCACACCAACTTCGTTCAATATATATATATATATATATATATATATATATATATATATATATATATATATATATATATAAATCCAACAGTTGAAAGCGAACTTGAGTGAGAACAAGAAGGACATTCTGACCTGAATTAATAATAAAAAGAATAATAACTATTAATATTAACAACAGTACTAATAATAATGGTGGTAATGATAGTAAAGATAATAATGTGTATGTTTTTTGTAATAACAAGAATAGCGGTGGAAAAACATCAATGATACGTATGGGAATAAAGGGCGAAAAGATTAAATTGAATTATAAAGAGGGATACAGTAGTGGGGAAATATTGAAATCGTAACTACAAAACAAGGAAAAGGTAAAGTATTAAAAGGTTTTCCAAATTTTATTCTGGGTTTGATTTTTCGTAGAGGTTATTCTATTTTTCCGTGTTGTGTATACACACACACACACACACTGTATACAGGCCTGTATACGGACGGACGGTTTGCGATTGCGGATACTTGTGGTTTTTGGTCCAGTTTGTGTAGAGCAAGCCAAAGGTAGTACGAGTGTAGCTGTGATTGATACAGGTAAATTTGTGGTGCATCTTGCTCCTGAGAAATCATGCACCAGAACTGATAATAACTAGGGGTGTCTGTAATGCAAACTAACGCAAATTGCAATCATTTGAATACAGATATGGATGTTCTTTGGACTAGACTAACGCGGAGCATTGTTGCTTTCATTGGTGATGAACCACGTACGAAAGCCTCATCAGTACTTTGATTCCCTAGATGCTTGGCAATGCTACTGCGAGCTGCTCGTATCCTGAAATGGTCGTATGGGCGGAATGGTACTCTGTGTAAGATGTTTAACTCTTCATACTTCCACTTCAACAATGAATGC
Source organism: Bathynomus jamesi (assembly GCA_023014485.1). Taxonomy (NCBI): domain Eukaryota; kingdom Metazoa; phylum Arthropoda; class Malacostraca; order Isopoda; family Cirolanidae; genus Bathynomus; species Bathynomus jamesi. The sequence continues at coordinate 482,036 of JAJOZX010000264.1, forward strand.
ATCGATGATTACACACACACACACACACACACACACACACACATTATATGCCTGTCCCTCCTTTTAAATTAAAGGTTTTCAGTATCTGTCCAGTTTCTTTTTGCTTTGTTTACTGTTGTCTTATTTTGTGTTTCAAATTTCGCGTCATCAGTCATTACAACTCGTAACTCTTTTGCTTTAAAAAGTTTCTCTGAATTTCCTCTCCATTTCGGGTATAGTATTCCATGGATTTTAAGTCCTCCCTTATTTCGTACCTTAATCAGGGTTAGCCCGATTGGACCCGACCCAGTTGTCCTCGGTGGTTTTTCTCAGAAAAAAACCCCATAAAACTTATGCAACTGGTTTTTTTCGGGGGGTTTCAAAATAAATCAACGAGTCGGTAATAAAATAGTGTAACAGATTAATTCGTGCACAGTACTCATTACTAAAATACTGAAATACACTGAAATATGAAATATGGATCAACAAAAGATTCCACATTACACATCTTCACTGCGATATTACAAACATTAATTATTTATTTTAACATTTTATTTTCAAGCAAAACATATACTTCACTGCCAAATGAAAATACAACTCGTGGTAAATAGTTATTTTTGTAACAAGCTCTCAGTTATTTAACCAGGTGGGTTGGGTTTTTTCAATAAAACCCGGTGTTTTGCCAACCCTGTCCTTAATAGTTGAAATTTCTCGGTGTTAAATTTCAGATTTTTGCCTTCCGATCAATTGTAAATTCTATACATGTCTGTTTGTAGAGATTGTACATCATCTGGGTTTGTTATTTTTCTACTAGTTTTTGTGCCAACAGCGAGGGATGTTACTGTTCTATCACTGGTAACTTAGCCTGATTATGAAGAGTAATGGAGCTAATACTGTTCCCTGTGGTACTGAGCTAAGCTAAGGACCTCTGACTCTGATGAAGCTATTCCTTGGACTGTAACGAATTGCTGCCGCTCACTAAGGAACTTATATCTTTTATACCTTTACTGCTATTCCCATATATTTCAGTTTATACGCTATTATGATTCCATGGTGACACTCGTCGAACCCCTTGACAGAGTCTGCGTATATCACATCCTAGTTTTCATTGTTTTCGAATGCGTGAATAATGGTTATAGTGTTCTATTAGTCACGATAGGCCCGATCTTCCTAACCGGAATCCATGTTGGTTATCATTTAAATTTTTTTTTGTCTCCCAAAAAGTCAGAGTTTCTTTCTAACTATTCGTTCAAAAATTTTGGTTGGACGAGATGTCAGCGACACTGGTCTAATTTTTTTTGTCTCGGATCGATCCCCCTCCTTTATAAATTTTGGAACAATGTTCGCTCTCTTCAGGATGTTCGGTATTTCTCCCGTATCTAGTGAATGTTTCGATATCCAATGTAAGCCGGGTTTGGAGATTTCATTTTTGCAGCTTTTAATGAGTGTGGTATTCCATTTGTCCATGTCTGCTACTGAGTGTGCTTTTAGTTTCCCTATATCTCGCGTGGTATCATATGTTGTGAAGTCTAAGTCCGTTATACTTTTTCCTCGTAATTCTTCTTCAAAGTACGCGTTTTTGTCGCGTATTAGTTTATCAGTTTTCGGGATAATAAAAGCTTCTTCATATTGAACACTTAATATTTCAGATACTTCTTTTAGTGCATTGTTTTCATTCTTCATAGGTCCGATAGTCGCGTGATTTCTCGTCTTCCTTTTTGCACAAGTATAAAAGTATTTCGAGTTAAACTTCATCGCTTCTATAGTGCCGTCTTCTTCTTCTTTCTCTTTCTTTCTTTTTCTCCTTTCTCTCTGTTCTTCCTTTGTAGAGTCAAACAATTAGACTCTTTATATACCTATATATATATATATATATATATATATATATATATATACCCGCAAGGGGGTTCTAAGCTCGTGCTCTTGAGTGCTCTTTGTGCTCGTTTGTACGTGCTTGTTCCTGGAGGCTTCACGTGCGCCCTCCCGGCCCTAGCACCCAAGGATGATGGGGCTCGACCCTGCAGTCCTTGTCATCCTTGGTCTTTTTCCACTTCGACTGTCCCCTCCACCCTTTCTTTTTCCTCTGTCTTTCCTCTCACTTTTTCTTTGTTTTTCCGCTGAGATATGCCCTTTTAAATAGAGGCGAATCGGTTCTTCCCGAACTTAAAAAAAAAAAAAAAAATATATATATATATATACAGTATATATATATATATACGAAGGGACTAACAATATTTGGGGTTGTTTAACCACCTCCGTAGCAGCAGAGGTCATGTAACGGAGGGGACCTAAAGCTTTATGTGGGATCCGAACCACGGGTCGATACATCATCAGTAGTATAGGAGAGTGCAAGAATGTTGCAAGTGATTACGTAATGTTGCAAAGGGGGCGGGGTTGTTGCAAAGGGGGTGGAGGTTGTTGCAAAGGGGGGTGTTGCGAAAAAAATCCCCCAAAGGGGGGATGCTGCAGGTGCAACAAGGAAAACTTGGAGGCGGCGTTATCCCCCAAGAGAAAGGAGGAGAGGTGTTCACCTGGCAGGAGCCAAGTGCATATTAAGACCACCCGAGTAGGCGTTGTTTTATAGGTTCCTAATCAGCCAGTTGGCTTAGAAAGCGTAAATGGCTTGAGTTGCCAGATAGCGCCATGTATTCAGTTTGTGCTATATATTTAATTAATTAATTCTAATCGAAGACTGAGTTGCCAGATACCATTGTATACATTATTATAGACGCCTAATCAGCCAGTTGGCTTAGAAGGCGTAAATGGCTAGAGTTGCCAGATACCACTTTTTAGCATTGCCAGATACCATTGTATACATTATTATAGACTCCTAATCAGCCAGTTGGCTTAGAAGACGTAAATGGCTTGAGTTGTCAGATAGCGCCATGTATTCAGTTGCCAGATACCACTTTTTAGCATTATTATGGTGAGTTGTCTCACTAAACAATTAAAAGATTTCGTGCCATGTATTCAGTTGCCAGATACCACTTTTTAGCATTGCCAGATACCATTGTATACATTTAGAATTCCGCTAGTAGGTTTAGAAGGCGTAACATGTTATAATTATCCAAAAGAATTAAGTAAAACAACATTGCATCATTCTGTTTATTATAAATATATAGAAAATAAATATACATTTCAATAATAAGAAATATATACACCCACACAATTATGGAGATATATAGAAAATAAATATACATTTCAATAATAATTGAGGAATATGCATATAAAAAAAATATATACACACACAATTATGGAGATATATAGAAATAAATATACATTTCAATAATAATAGAAATATGCATATAATCATAACAGTACAGGAGAAATATCACGCAAAATATATAAATACATTTCACTTTTTTTTCAAAATACTAAACTCGCACTTAATCGAGTTTACAATTACATCATTATTGCTCTGCATTACGCAGTATATGCGGTTTAATAATATTTCACCGCTTAAAGTATAGGGAAACCTGTATTCGATATGAAGGGCTTTCATATCGTTCAGTACTATTTTTGTTCCCACTTTACAACCGGTTGGTAAGTCATCTTTAAATACGTCTAGAATACAATCAAAAGCACGCACAAAGAGTTCATCGTTAGCTACATTATTAAACACAAGTTTATAAACACGCTTTTCCAATCGAGGGTTTATTTCTACCGACTCGAGCTTTTCAATCGTGAACTCACTCAACATAGCGGCAATTGAAATAATCTTCTAAATCGTTACGACAACTGCGCGTTATATAAAGAAATAGTTCTTCAGGGTGAACGGTGTAGGTGAGCTCAGCCTTGTACCGATCAATTGCTTTGTACCAAAGTTCATGGTATTTCAAAGAGTCTAAACTTTTTAAATAAACGTCCAGCTCTAGACCATTCTCACCCTGTTCAGCCCTACACTCGGTAAACCCATCGAGCAGAGCGGTGTATGCGTATTCAAGTACTGTATCAAAATAAAGCATATCCGTAACACGCGCGTCTAATATAGGTTTCAGCTTGCGGAATCCGACGATTTCAAACATTCTGTCGAGGATGAAACGGTTTCGCGTAGGAACAAGAGCGTTATTATCAGAAGCATTCTTCCACATCAGCCGTATATCAATGCACGGCCGATCGTTATTTATACACAACGTACATACAACGGCGTATGAGGGTGCGTCACTAATCTGCTCTCTTCTTGTACCTACGTTAGCAGGTATTTTATAACGATCTTCACTCCACTTCTCAACTATCACGAAGATTCTATTCATCTCCTCGACACTTAAATAAACCCGTTTGTTTGTTTGTCTACATTCCGTTTCCAGTACATAGCTAACGGTACCGGATTTACGCCTGAACACGCGCAACGATTTCGTCACGGACACATCGTACGAGGCGTTGAGAATGCTGCTCAAAGGAAGTTCCATCGTATTCGAGGAGCGCACGTCCACTCGGTTCAAGCTCTGAGATAACTATGAGCCGTGTGAGGCACGCAGGTAGGCAGGAACGGTTCGACGGGCGGCTGACTCGATGATACGTGAATGGGGTTGTTCGAACTCGTATGATCCGCGAGTCGCACCGAATTGTTGTACATATTGTTTTTCCGGTACAAGAATTAATTTCGGTTTTATCACTACCAGACTACGCACCAGACAGTTTACCTCAGGATAAGAACTAGGCACATTTTATGTTTTACTAAACATCTTCACACTCCGGCGCACTATTTGAGAGGAACATATGCTCATATTTTTCCTTTCTGCCCATCAAACGATACTCGTCTCTAAAGTCTGTTAAAAACTCACGCAGGGCACTAGCCACAACCTCACTACGAACCTCATCATGATATACATTAATATAGTGATAAAAATACTTAAGATTGTCCATGATCACGAGATTCACATTTTCAGTCGTAGGGTATGAGTAATCGACATGGTGTAGCATGACGTAATACCGCTTGTCACACCACCCATCCGCAAGACTCATTATCCATACCTGCTGCTTCTCTTCTGCACGCGTTGTTTCTTTTACTTCACGGTATATGTGAGACTTTATAAAGTTTAGCTCTGCAGCATACTTCAGCACATCGTCTGTGCAACGAAAGCCTTCAACGGTCTCACCAGAACATCCGTAGAGTATTTGTACATCTTGAACTTCGCACAATCCAATGTGGTTTTAAAAGAGGCATAGGAGGGGGGAATAGGAAGTTTTTCGGTATCCACCACATCCTGGCACTTTGCTGAATACCATTTCATAAACGTTGTACAAGCAATATTAAAGGTAGCCATTTGAATACACGTCTGATCTTTTCTTCTACGCTGGCGAATACACGTCTGATCTCGGGCTTACTGCAGTCGACTGACCACGCAGGGACTCCCAGATAGTAGCATGACTCACGGTCTTACAGTGGGCGGAGCTTAGAACTTTCACCTGCGCACACACACACACACACACACACACACACACACACACAAAGGAGAAAGTGAAACGCTAATTGAAACATGATTTATTTAATAAACGAGATATTCAAGTTATATATATATATATTTACAAATACGATTTAATAAACGAGATATTCAAGTTATATATATTTACAAATACGTGTAATAAATCAATAGATACGATTATATACAAGACAAATACGTGTCAGTTAACAATAGAAGCATCAAACGTTATGGTATCCAAAGGGTACGGTATCATAGGTACCAGGTAACTGGTAACGTTTCCTATAGGTGTTACGGCACACCTTCGTACCCCTAAGTTCCTTCACGCCCCCCAGCTTCTGCGCCCGAAAATTGTGGGTGCCTACAATTAGTTGGGGAGGTCGTTCGCCCTCATCATCGTCCAAACACACTAGATCCTTCAACGATTCAAAGTTAACAACCCGCCGATTCGCATGGTTGAGCGTAATACCCTTTGCCTTCACGATATATTTCATTTCCTCCCCCACCCTGACCCGTACCCCATAAGTTTTAGGTCCTGTTGAGACAAAAGAGTCGGCGTATGCGTTGTCCCCATACTCATCCTTGATCTCATCAGTGAGCTCGCCGAGGAACTCCCCAATAGCGGGCATGTATTCACCCTCCCTCTCTGTGAATATCACGCTATCTGTATCGGCATACAATACTCTCCGCCCAAGAGAATGCAATAGACCCCAAAGTTTTATACGGGCGTAGGCTGTTGTGAAGCTGGCCACAGGTATGTTTGTAACCCTTGAGGTATCTGTGGCCAATTCAGTGTTGTTGTACTTTATTATGTAAGTATTACCTACATTCACGATCTCCATGACCTCTTTATCGGGAGCATTGGCATAATCCCAGACATCACTATAACTTTGTGCCAAATGAATGTTCCCTTTGCCGGTATTCTGCGCAAATTTTCCCCATAGACTGTTTAGACACAACTTTGCACTAAAGCGCTTGCCAGGATTCTTTGCAATTTGGACACGATCAAGTTGTATACCTTCGCGGTCGCGGTAACGTTGAATATAGGCAGACTTTTCATCTTCGGTATCAACTCCTCGCGGATACCCTGATGCCTCAACCTTATCCTTCAAAAAGGCGTTTATATATGGTGTGAAAAGGTTGGGTAGCTTCTGAAACCTCCACACCTCATGTATCTTCAGTATTCTATAACCATGGCGTACGGCTAGGGCCAGCTCAGGACTTGTATATACGCCTCTGATCTTACGCTGGTGGGGTATATGGTTACAATCGCCGTTATCCTCTTCCGCGCACTTCACGCACAGGGGAAACATGAGCTTGTCGTCGATAACGACAGGTAAGATTGGCATCCATAAATTGCGTGGGGGGAGTACGTCTACGAAAGAGAGCCCAAAGTAACGATCATTCAAATTTCTTGAAAATTCATTGATGGAGGGTAGGTTAGGTCCCACCAGTTTCTCAGGAGCGCCCACGGGGTACGGATTCTTCATCACGTATGGGTATAAAGAACAGAAATCGTAGTAATGGAGCTTCACGCCCTCCGTAGGTGGAAAGTATAGTCTGAATGGATTTGTACGTCCTCCAAACAAGCTATCACCACATTTGAGAGGATCCAGCACCATTGAACGCTTGATCGTGTTTATTTCCTCACGGTACACCTCGTCTGTCTCCATCCGTGCATCATATTCATGCTCCCACAAGACTTTGTGAGTGAACTGTGATCCTATAAGTTGATCGCGGGTGCGGGTCCATGCAAGACAGTCGGCAGGAGATCTACCGTGGATATCTCCGGCGATTCCGCACTCAGGACGGGGGCATCCATGCCACCAGCATCCGTTAAAGGAGTACACAGTCTTCACACCAGTGACACGGTTTTCACTTAACCCATCAACCCAAAAAACACGTCCATTAATCTTAATGGGTACTTCACCCGTGTTGCGGGCGTGCTTTATGTATACACCTGTCTGTTGCTGTAGGTGTATGAGCCAGTAAATAGCCTTGTGTCCGTAACTGCGGGGTTGTTTCGGTGAATAATGGCTAAGGTGTCTTTAGGCATGAAGTTATTCTTGAACACCGTAAAACATAATGATGCGATGGTGGTTGCGACTTGCAGTGGATCGCATTTGAAACGGGCTATGTACATCCTTCTAAAGGCCTGGAAACATACTCTAAGCACGCGCACATCATTCACGCAATAACGCTCACATTCATCAGCTATATTATAAGGGTTACTTTCATTAAAACTGTTGTAGTATCGATCAAAGTCTTCACGTTCATCCATACAGTCATAGTTAAAATAATGTTTGGGTGGTGGTGGGCCTACGTAGTTTAAAGTCTCGCTGGTGAGGAAAGTGTAAGGGAAGTATCCTTTGGAAACTTCAGCTGCTACTCCCATCACCTTGGGTAGCTTTGCTAATTTACAAGGTGTGAATAATAAAGTATCTTTAAATTGTACATTGCCTCTTATCTGCATCTGTATTAATTTGTTGCCTCTTTTCAATGGATCACCTGTAAATATCTCAGAGGATTCGTGTTCAAGCAACTCCTTATAAAGGAACTGCGTGTCAAACTTTGCCCCGTTATGGGCGAGAATATACACAGTCATTTTTTTGAACTTGTCGGCTAACTTGACAATATAGGACACAAATAGTTTCACAGGACTATCGCGGACATTCGTTTTAAAAACGTTTGTCCGTTTACCGCATTTGGGGCACTCGTCACATTCGATACCCATACACTCATCACAGATGGTCTGGCTCACAAGTAAATGTGGAATTACCTCTTTGGTTTCAGCGTTCGTATATGTTTCTATATCGTAGTATACAGTTATACAAGGGTTATTTTTAGGCTTAGCATCTTTCATATAACATACATGCTTTACTCCATCCGCCTTATATTCCTCCTGGCATGTAGGACAGTGAATTTCGTCACACTTGTGCTTAAATTTCCCCAATTATCCATTGTGTGAAACATACCACATTCACAGATTCTCATTTTCCTGCACGTGCCAATTGATTTATGGAAATCAAAGCAGTTATTATTGAAGAATGTGCGTCTACACACATCACAGTCTCTCTTCTCAGCTTCAACTACACGGCTTTCACATTTGGTGCTTTTACACTGCTCACATACCATGTGACATTCTTTACAATGTCTCACTATATCATCCGCAAACTCGAGGCACCCCTTACACAAATCATGATGTCTCCCATATTTTCGACTTTTGTCATAACTCGCGTAAAGCCACCTTATATTACGGATGGGGAGATACGTTGTCCCTGACAATCCTAAAATAAGTAGGGGTCTTGTACGATCTCTCACACAGCTTTTAAAAACATACACAGTCCTACGACGATCATCCAACCCAAATACAACTATACGGACATTCATTTCCTGTTCTACCATTCTCAGCTCTTCAGGACCCATATTACAGTCAAATTCAAGTTCACAGTCTACAGCTAGTTTACGGGCACGTTCCACGACCGTAGGCAACCAAATTTTTTGAGTCCGTGTATTTTGTACAGTAAACATACGTGCTAAGAGTACTGCTATAAAGCCGCAACCACGATCGACGTTTATATGCTTTCGGTAAATAGTCGGAGAATTGAAGTTAAGAGTATACGGTATGGCACTATGGCCCGCAACACGGAATACACGGTCAATATTTACCGTGAAGTTGTCCATATTAAAGGCTATACTACTTTGGGCGGCCTGCATTATACGTCCTAATATATATTCTACATCTTCAGCCGCCAAACGTCTAAATGGCACTATCACCCAATAATCATCTACATCACCGTCATCTGACCCGAATCCAAAGGACAGACTCGTCCTGACTTCACGCTCGTCGCGGTTCTGAAGAGCAAACTCTACAATACGCTGTACAACCCGGCGTAGCCCGCGCTCAATTCCACTGCTATACATGGCTCTAGGGTCGACCCTGACTCTATACCTATTTCTAGTTGCATCCTCAACAGAACGGGGGGCAACTATGGCGGATGAATTAGTGAATATATTAGCGGAAGGTGCTGCTGGGGGGCCTGTTGCGTAGGAGGTTGAGGGTTGGGGATCTATTATTGTAGACTTAACAACAACGGGGGGCAACTGTGGCGGATGAATAAGGGGATATATTAGCGGGAGGTGCTGCTGGGGGGTTGTTGCGTAAGTGGTTGAGGGTTGGGGATCTATTACTGCTGCAACAGGCGCGTATTTCGGTCGCTTTATACCTGACGTGGTGTTCTCATACCTCCGCTTTGGACGTGCTACCGGTATCGCTGGTGAGGGTTCGTTAGCAGGGGAGGAGATTACAACTACACTGTCGTCGAGGTCATCCGTAATGTCGATGATGGGGTGCTCTACCTCATCGTCATTCACGGTTCTGTGGGAGAAGAAAGCAAAATATAAGGAACAGCACTCAAAATTTGTAATGTTTTGTAAATGACCCACTTAGGAGTGCGACGTGTTAGAAATGGACTCTGTAGAAAAAATCAGATTCACGAGTCCATCCACATGTATTATATCTGGACCTACAGGATGTGGTAAAACTGTGTTTATGCTTAAAATCATTAAAGAAAAGGGAGAGATGTTCTCGAAATTTGTGCATAAAGTTATATGGTGCTATTCGACGTATCAATCAGTGTTCAACGAGTACCAAGATGATATTTTGTTCCACAAAGGCGTATATGACGTTAATTCGTTAAAGGGAAATGAACATACAGTTATTGTAATTGACGATCTCATGTTGGAGATGGATAAAACGTTTGCCGAGACATTTACAGTATTCTCACACCATCTTAACATAAGCGTGTTCTTCATCAATCAGAATCTATTTTTCAAAAATAGATACATGCGCGATGTGTCGTTAAATACGCAATATCTAGTCTTATTCGCGCAACGTAGAGATGTATCACAAATTGGGGTATTAGCCAATCAAATGTTCCCGAATCAGCGTAAGGAGTTTTTGGAAGTTTATAAAGAAGCTACAAGCACGCGTTACGGATATTTGCTTTGCGACCTTCATCCGCGAAACACGTTTAGAGTGCTTCTACGAACGAATATATTTCCAAACGAGCCTGAAACGGTGTATATTCCAGAATGACAAAGAGACTAAAGAAATACCGTGAATTAATAAAAATCTATCATCGACTGCCCCGGGCAATGCAGCAGATGTTTATTAAACATATCGACGCCGACTTTTTAAAATGCATCTGTGAAATCTGTCTTAACGTTATAAATTGCAATGTATCAATGAAAACCCCTCAGAAGGCTCGCCTACGCCGCTACAAGAACATAATACGTGCACTCGCTCGTAAAAGTCAAACTGTAGCGAAGAAAAAACGAATTATTGTACAAACAGGAGGGTCATTTCTCCCCATCTTATTTTCAGTTTTGGGTCCTTTACTGACTAGATTAATATAATGAAGAAAGTGGTAGTGATTCCCCACGAGGTGTACGCTTCACTGCAAAGGAATCCAGACACGGATCTAGATCCCCGTAAAAGCAGACTTAAAAGAATGGAAAGCGAATTTCTAGCCCTATTAAACAGTGAAAAAACACCTGATGAGAAAAGAATCTTATACCAAGAAGCTCTGCAGAAATTTTTTCACGAGTACGAAAATTATAAGAGCCCTACAGAGATTCCTGTGGTTATTAGGCACAGCACGGGGGACGATGGACATGGCGACATAGGATCTGGGCCCGACGATACAGCTGACCAACCAAAAAATAAAGGGTTAGCCACACAACATATCGAACATGTATTAAAAAGCACCCTCCCACATACATTGATGAGTAAAGGCTTAAGTCTTTATAATCTATTGAATGAGGATCCAGCCATACAATGGACCGATACAGGCGAGATCATTGTGGAAGGATCAAAGGTACAGGGATCGAATATCGTAGACATTGTCCATGATCTGGTGAGAAAGTGGGATAGGCCATCGCCATCAGGATGGAAGCATATTAAAGCAAGACTACAACAAATAAATGTCCCTAAAACGTTGATAGGAAATCTGAACAGGTTAAAAGACTTGGAACATGCAACACATGTGACACAATTGAAGGCGCCGTCACCCCCGGCGGTAACACCTTTGAAGAGGAGCAAGAAGAGGTTAAACCAACCCTACCCACGTGCCTCTAAAATACGCAAATGGCTAACGTATTAACTAAACGCTATTATGACATTTCTAACCCATCCTCTTACGGCGGCGTAGATAGACTGTACAGAAGTGTTTACGGAGTAGGAAAAAAAGATGTTGAAAGATTTTTGAGGGAGCAGGACGCTTATACGCTTCATAAGCCTGTGAGAAAAAGGTTTAAAACAGCCAAGACAACGGCTTCCTCGATTGATTCTATTTGGCAAGCAGATTTAACAGACATGCAAAGATATTCTGTGTATAACGATGGTTACCGCTACATTCTATTCATAATAGACGTATTCTCTAGATATCTGTGGCTAGTTCCTCTGAAAAATAAATCACCTGAAACAGTTGCTAAAGCCACCAAAACGCTAATGTTAAAAGAAAACAGGGTTCCTGGCTATTTTTGTACGGATATGGAGAAGGAATTTATAGGCCGTGCTTTTCAGAACATGTTGACAGAGTTTAATATCAGCTATTACACAACCAATTCTATACATAAGGCTTCTTTAGCTGAAAGAGTTCAGCGCACCATAAAGGAACGCATGCACCGTTATTTTACACATAAAAACACATACAGATTTCTAGACATTCTGGAATCATTGGCTTCATCCTACAACCGCTCACACCATCGCACGATTGGAACAACACCTAGCGAAGTTTTAGAAAGAGGTACGCTCCCGAGAAGAGATGGATCACCAACACCACTACCACACTCGGCGCGCTTCAAAATCAATGATTATGTAAGGCTGTCGCGTTAGCCCTGTTCAAAAATCAACTTTTTCTTATTTTCATAGGTTTCTGTACTTTTTCCCATGCTTTTTGACCTGAAAAGGCCGAAAATCACAACCATTTTGACCTAGGTTGTTGGGAAGCATTGCCGCATGGAGCTTTAAGTTTTCTGCCTTGAAATCGGCCAAAAGCACCAGTTCCGGGGTCCCTTGAATCATGTTTTGCACTATAACCTTTTATCTAAACAAGATAGAGCAACAAAATAGGCACCAAATTAAAGTGTTTTTAATCCTCTTTCTAACTTATACAATTATGATAGTCTTGGAACAAGAAATGGCACATTGGTACATACAAAGATTTCAGAAATATCACAAAATTCGTTTTCTCACACTCAAGGCAGACAAGGCGCCTTATTCGTGACACAAATTTGAGATTAACATTTTGTCACAAGTCTAATCGATCAAGAAGTGAAAGCATTACATGATGATTAATTTCATAATGACATTTACACAGTCAGTTGTTGAGAGTTTGTTTCTTGAAGCTGTCAAAGCGGCGTCTGTTGAACTCCACAGCTTGAAGGAGATAGTCCCTTTGCTTGGCATCTGTTGTTATGACATTTGCAAAGTCGCTCATCATCTTGACACCACGTTCAGCAATGTCATTCACCGCTTTCAGATTCTTAACATAGTCCAACGCTTTTCTGTAGTCCTCATTCTGTGGCCAAGACGTGACAGGTTCCAGAAGCCACTCGGATCCAATGTTCAGTGTGTCCAGCAGGAAATGTGATTCTGGGCCAATGAGATCAACCAAGGTGGGCTTAGCTGTGACTCTGGAATAGAGGCTTTCCTGTTCTGAAGCTGTCTGGCTTCTCAGTGGCATGTAACTGGGCAGCAATGTCGTGCTTCAATGTGTCACTCAATCTACTGCTGAACAGGGCAAATGGCACGACTTCCTGTGTCAGGTACCATTTGTGGTTTTCCATCTTATTAAGTACTGCATCAGCAAGCTCTGGGTCAGTTTTCTTGTACTTCAACATGTCCTGGATTAGACTTAGATCATTCACGGGAGCATCTGCAGCAGACATTGACATCATCCATACAGGAGTGTAGAACAGCGCAAGGAAGGTGTTGAGTCTTTCCAGCTTTGATACAGTGTCTTCGTCGTACTCAAGTTGATCTGCAAACATCAGCATTTTCATGGAGTACAGGTTTCTGGCCATCCATCTGGCCTGATGAATGGCGCCTGGTCGACTCCAGTGAATACCTCGAGGAGGCGTTCCTCCAAGAACAATGACTGTCAGTTCAGCCATTTCCCTGTAGTCGGCTCTTGGAACTCCACTGTTACTGGATGTAGTGTTAAAAACAAGGGCAGTAACACTATCCGTAAGTTCCCATGTCTCCAGTAAATCCATTGAAGCCTCAGCCTGAGCTGTGCCAGAAGAATTGTCGATGACAGGTACTCCCAATAACTTTCCTTCAGTGTATGAAGGTGGACCAGACACTAGCACAGCTAAAGTCTCTGAGGTACTTCCAGGTTCACTGCCCAAGACATCTTTGAGCAACTTTCCATCCCAGTGTAAGGCAGCGTAGTGTGGGGGTTTTTCACAAAACTTGGACATGTGACTCTGGCTGATATTATACCTGGACAGCATTCTGTTGCGACGTGTTGTTGAGGTTGAGATGACGAAGTTATCCAGATCAGCCCCTCCAGCTTTCAAGGTGGCAGAAACCATGGCAGTAACTTGATTGTCTGATAAACCAAGACGATCAGCTGTATTGCAGATGACATCACATTCCATGACCTTCCTTGGAAACGTCAAAGTCACACTAGTCACAGTGTCTTGATGGTGAGAACATCCAGGACGAGGCTGATGGTAATCCATGTCCTCTGTGTTAGCGTCGTTGTCAGTTGAGTCACCCCGGGTAATGTCATCCACATGAACAACTGCCTCTTGTTCTGCTGCAGCTGTAAAATAGTACAACATGTTAAGACAGTAATTGTTAAGTACATGCTAAATATCGCAATGGAGTAAAACTTAAAACTTTTTGTAACGTTCAAAGTAATTAGTTTTACCTTGTTCTTGTCTATGCTGCAGTCTTTCATTCCTCGCTGCTTGCTGCAGGGATCTTGTCTCAAAAATCTTGTCATGACCAGACATATGACCTTTCCTCTCAGTCTTTTGGTCTTCGTAGAACCTGATATCCTCATCTTTCATCTCTCTGGATAACAGTCTGTTGTTCTGTATTTCCTGGATTGCATCTGGAGCTCCTATATCGAACAGGCTGTCTAATTCCAGCACAAATGCTCCTCTTTTTCCTCCAGGGTTACTTGCTCTTCCTTTGCTTTTCACCAGAGCACGATGTTTCTCATGTAGTTTCATGAAGAGCTTCATTGCGTTGTACTTGGTCATTGTCTTGATCCTAGCCATCTGCCAGAATGGGATGATAGATTCAACTGTTTCATATGCACGGTCTTGAACCATGGGCCTCCCTGCATTTTCCGGTAAATTCTGAAGATTAAGGAAATACTGGAACGCCTGTCTGTTGGTGGGAAGCTGGGAACCACTGATAAAAGCTGAAGGGTATCCAACCAGGAAAGTTTCAGTGAGAGATCTGGTAGATGGCCCAGTTGACACCTGCCTGTGGACAGTACGTGGAGGTTCTGAGATATCAACTGTGCGCCCACGGAGCTCAGCTCCTTGCTTAATGCCATTGTGAAGTTGTAACTTGTAGATGGTTTTCTAGATTCTGAATGAGTTTCTGTTGTTTCCTGAAAAATGATAGATAATTATTATTATTATTATTATTATTATTATTATTTATTAATTTTATGCTCTTTCATTTGATACCTAATTTGTTGCTCTATCTTGTTTAGATCAAAAGTTAAAGTGCAAAACATAATTCAAGGGACCCCGGAATTGGCGCTTTGGCCGATTTCAAGGCAGAAAATTTAAAGCTCCATGCGGCAATGCTTCCCTACATCCTAGGTCAAAATAGTTGTGATTTTCGGCTTTTTTAGGTCAAACAGCATGGGAAAATGTACAGAAACCTATGAAAATAAGAAAAAGTTGATTTTTGAACAGGCCTACTGTCGCGTTCGGGGAATAAATTCGCAAAGGGTTTTGAGCAAGGATGGACACGCGAGATTTTTAAAGTTAGGGCTATGAGACCTAAAGGTGAGATAATGATGTATTACATTGAAGATTTGAATGGGGAAGAAATCTCAGGAGGTTTTTACCGCGAGGAATTGCAGAAAGTTGCGTTTAATTTAGGAAAAAATGTGTTTAAAATTGAGAAAATTTTAGGAAGCAAAGGTTCAGGAAAGAGAAAAATGTACCTGGTGAAATGGCTAGGATACCCAGAAAGCTTCAACACCTATATAAAAGCTGATGCAATAATGAAGCTTAAATAGTATGCAACATGGCTCCTAACCATTTCTACGTCACACTCCCGTCCTCCTCGTCCCTGTCTGTACACCCTAACAACACACTAGCCAACTTTGTAACAGAACTCCACAAGCACATTGAATTGGGTCGTGATTCGTATGAGGTGGGGATATGCGAAATTCAGCTTGACACCATCTTTTTAAATATTGAACATAAAGAACCCGTTTTTACGATTCTTAGAGACATTGACGAGGTGAAAAAGCTGGGGTAGCTATGGATGAAACTATGCGTATCGCTCGGACTAAGGTTGCACGGTATTACAGTACAGAAGTAAGACTAGGACCGGGTCAATATGGTTCGGCCGAGGATGTTGTGAGAGGCTTAAACGTAAGTTTAAGAAACTCAAACCTTACGAATGATTTAGTATACGAAATCGTAAACAACCCTGCACATACACTAATCCTAAAATCAAAGACTAACAGACGTATTAAAGACCATAGAAAGTTCCAAATTCTAGCCAATGGCCGATATAGCGCAGCCTTCCAAAGAGAGACATTTCACGAGACACAGCATGACTTGTCCAGATTAATGTATCAATTGAAGATGGAGAAATTGGCTGAAAGGTCCCCAGACATGTGCTATATTTACAGTAATATAGTGGAGCACCAGTTTGTTGGGGATACCCAGGCACGCCTGCTGCGCATTGCTTACATCCCCAACCATAGAGGAAGGAGTTTGAGTATTACATATGACAGACCCCATTATGTGAATGTCGCAACTAATTTAATAACCAATATCTCAATATATACAAGAACGATTGAGGGTGAAAACTTCCCATTCGGTAACGGGAGCTTAACAGTGAAGCTACACTTTCGACGCACTGAGTTATAATGGATAGAAAGCCTTTCACCGTCTATCGAGGGGTGAGATACCAGCGCGCTAGTGAACTTGGATCCATTTTTTCATCCATACTACGTACGGCTGTTCCTTTGCTGAAGAGGGGGGCCAGATACCTCGGAAGGAAAGCGCTACAATCAGGTATTAACACTGCAGAAGACATATTGGCCGGGGCTAAACCTAAAGAAGCTCTAAAAAAACATTTAAAGCGTACACGGGTCGAAATCATCAAAGATGCAAAGAGAAAAATGCGTGGTGGCGGGAAGAAGAAGAGGGCTCCCCGGAAGAAGGGGTCACGTGGTATTAAACGTAAAAGGCTATCAAAAAAGAAGTGCTGTAAGCGAATGAAGCCTATGGTTGACCACTTTTTTGACTGATATAAGCTAAGGACATTGATCTCATGAATCATAGTTTGTTTACCACTTGTCGAGAGAGGAGTCACTATTTCGCCATGGCACGCTTCATCCACCCATGTAGTTCACAATGCTGTAAATCGGAGCTGTCCCTTTTTGAGCTGCCTCCAACCCAAGTTTCTATTGAGCACAGTGACTTTATTACAATTAACCCTTTAAACACAATTAGTTCCCCGAGTGCACCTATAGAATTCGTGATACCCAGCTCAGGCCTTTACTTTTTTGATCCAAGCTGTGTGCACATGTACGCTAAGCTACGTATAGCCCATTCTGATGGAACGGTCTGCGATGGCAAATATGCTGTATACCCTGAAACAAACTTTCTGCACTCCATATTCAACCAGTGTGACGTATATTTAAATCAGACCAACATATCGGCAGGCACGGGGTACTATCATCTACGCGCCTATCTGGAAAATGTCCTCAACTTTTCCAAAGAAGCGAAGGCTACCTTTTTAAGTGCCGAGGGATATTATCAAACTAAAGATGAAAGTAGTATAAAGGACAAATTTAAAAATTCTAAAAAGAAAATATACGAGTGTTTTGGACGGTTGCACACAGATTTCACTTTCCAGGAGAAGTTGCTTGTCAACGGGGTGGATATGAAAATAAAGCTCACCCGCACGAATCCTGAGATCTGCTTAAATCTGGATGCTGATCAAGAAGAGGGTGCAAAGCCCGTTGTGGTTCACATTATGGACACATACCTCCGCGTACGGCGAGTGAAATTAAGTTCACCAAAACAACTAGAAATTGAGAAAAATTTACTAAACGCTACAGTGAAATATCCTATTAACAGAGTAGAAATCAAACTACGGTTCCTGCAGGGTTGGCATCGAAGCAGATAGAAAACGTTGCCCTGGGAAATCTTCCTAAAAGGATATTAATCAGTATGCAGGACCATGCTTCGGTGAATGGGAAATATAAAAAGAGTGCCTTTAAATTCGAGAATTTCGGACTTAAAAATATAACTCTATACGTTAATGGCACTGCTTTGGGTGGAACAATGGGTACGGACTATTCATCAGACGCTGTGTTACCTCTTTGTGCCAGAGCCTATAGTAATCTGACCCATATTGCAGGTGATTGTGATGAGCTTGGTAACGGGGTAACGCAGGAAGAATTCATTGATCAATTTAACCTTTATCCGTTTGACATTACACCTGACTTATCTGCTAGCGTAAATACCCATTTAACCCCACAGCAGAGCGGAAACATCTCAGTGCGGCTGGAATTCGCCAAGCCTATAGACGCTCCTATTAGTGTACTAGTATATCTCGAATCGCAAGCCCTAATAGAAGTAGATAGATTTAGGAGCGTTATCACTGACTTTTAAAATGGATGCTAATACACTTCAGAAAGTAATGGAACGAGTCACACGTTCCAAATTTATCGGCGTGTTTGCGAAGAATGAAACATTGAGTTTGCCAAGTACGCGAGAATGCGGTAGTCTTATTGTGAACACAGATGTCATGTAATGAAGGGATTCATTGGATCGCTGTCTATTTTAAAAATAGACAGCGCCTGTACTATTTTGATTCACTCGGTACTCAACCCTGGAGTGACCCTATTATTGTAAAATTTCTCGCTCAGTTACATATTCCCGAAGTTGTATGGAACCCATTTCGCATGCAAGGATATTTTAGTAATGTTTGCGGAATGTACTGCGTCTCATTTCTCATGCATATGTCATGTGATAAAGAATTTATAAATTTGTAAAATTTATTTGACCCGTGCCACACTCACCGAAACGATGAAATGGTATGCAGACAGATAAAAATCCGTTTTCCAATTGTACGTACTCGTTGTATAGTATAATGTTTTTGTTCGTATATTTGTAACGGTATATTCTGTAGTTGGTTATTGTACTGATTTCTTTCATTTAATAAATTTATGAAACTATATTGTCTTCTTACCCCAAAAAGATCGAAAAACATTTACATTATTTCGGTGTGACATTGCTGACTGATCAGTATATCCTCCGTATTTATGACACGAGATTCTTCAAAAGATTGTATAACACGTGTCAAATCCTCATCGGACCTTAAAGGAATAATGTTCATTCTTTTAAAACATATACAGAGTATACAGACAGATCCCCATTATGTGAAGATATCTTTGGCTCATTTAAGAGGAATAACATTTAAAACGATTGCCATAAAAAATTTCGATTTTAGCATAATGGCGATAAGAGGTAAAACCAAATAACATTGATTGCCATAAAAAATTTCGATTTTTGGTATCTAAATGAAGTATTTGACGAGATACTACAACCCTCCATATATATATATATAAATCGAATTATAGACACTTACATTTCTATGGTCGTCCCTTGCGTCGGATTGTAAGGAGCGTCACTGCAAATATCTTCAACGGTTTGCGTTGGAAATAATTCATCACGGTCAATCGCGTTAAAAAGATTAATTGCAATCAATGCTGCAGTGTCACTTTCTTCATACAAATCCGGGGAGACGTACAGGTCCATGGTGGAGGGAATGATTATTCACTGTCGCGAAAATAGCTACTGTTACTCCCAACTGAAAAATATCTCCTTTTTTATGCACAATCGCCAAGCTCTGCCCCAAAAGACCAGATGTTCGTAGTGATTGGTTGCCAGTGTAGCTGGGTGGAGCTATGATGTGTACCAATCCGCTATAACGGGGCCGGACGACTAATGACATCTTTATATTTTTTCAAAGAAATATATCCTAATTATATTTTTAAAAAAGCATTCGGTTTCCGCGTTAAACTGTGGGTCTAAGGCGGAGTGAAAACCTTAACCGTTGTTACAATTCGAGCTAGTTGTTATTATTATTATTAAAGAGAAAATCATGCATTAACATGCTTTTCGGTCATACTACGGCCCGGATCAAATGATCCTGTTATTTTAAATCCAGTTCAATAATCCTGTTATGTTGAAATGTGGAAGAGTAAGCAACGACTCCCTGACGAGATGTATTTCGATCCACAGAACAGCTGTTCACTGAAGACTGCATGTTCCACATTTTATAATAAAGAAATTATAAATATATCCTAATTATATTTTTAAAAGAGCATTCGGTTTCCACGTTAAACTGTGGGTCTAAGGCGGAGTGAAAACCTTAACCGTTGTCACTCTTCGAGCTAGGTGTTGTTATTATTATTATTAAAGAGAAAATCATGCATTAACATGCTTTTCGGTCATACTACTGCCTCGGATCAAATGATCCTGTTATTTTAAATCCGGTTGCACACCTCATGCACCTTGTTTCTTTCGCTGATTATTATTTAATATAATTGTGTGTATTTCTTTCAATAACAGAGATGTTATCTAAGAATATGACATCATACAAATTACGCGTAAATATAAAATATTTTCATTGTAGAAGTAAACGGAGGTTTTTGCTCAAGCAAACGAAGAAAGGTTGACTCTTGGTCAGAAAAGGTCTTGGGAGACGATTCGAATTGACCTAGTTTCTGCCTTTCCTCGTGTGTGTGTGTGTGTGTGTGTGTGCGTGCGTGTGTGCACACGAGTGGTTCATTAGTTTATTATATATATATACACAGATGGGTGGGGGGTTTGGGGGAACGAGGGAGGAGGATCGTGTGTTTTGAATTGTTTCGTAAATTTTCTTTTCGTTTCGTTATTCGTGACTTAAATATTTATAATAAAAATTAAGTGTGTAAAGGTTTAAATTATTTATTTAATAAACAGAATTTAATTGGATTCATCGATTAACTACCATCATATATTGTGGTATTTTCAATAATATATGGTTTAATTTAATAAATATTGCTATCTTGGAACTCAGCCGAATACATGGCGCTATCTGGCAACATGGCGGATTAGAGGTTTATAAAAGACCGAGAGACGACTGACGGAATCATTCAAGCTCGGCTCCCAGCCGAGCAAGGACCTCTGGTCCTATCTCTTTCTGGCCCTTAGGGAAAACCCCTTAGAGGCCTCTTAGGTTAGGTAAACGAAAATAGCTTGGGGGAGAACTCCGCCTCCAAGTTGCATGCCTTGCAATCAAAGGCAACTACTCTCTCTCTCTCCTTCAGGTGTACCCCTCCCCCCTTGGCTCAGCCAACTGGCTGATTAGGAGCCTATAAAACAACGCCTACTCGGCTGAAGTCTTAATATGCACTTGGCTCCTGCCAGGTGAACACCTCTCCTCCTTTCTCTCCTCCTTTCTCTCCTTTCTGGCCCTTTGGGGGGAATAGCTTAGGGGAGAACTCCGCCTCCAAGTTGCATGCCCCTTGCAACCCCATTTTGGGGTTGGCAACAAAGGCCTCTTTGGGGGGAATTTTTTCAACACCCCCCCTTTGCAACATTACGTAATCACTTGCAACATTCTTGCACTCTCCCCTTTTGCGGCTATACACTATCATCTGAAGCGGAAGGTGGCCACTTATACAACTACTGAAAGAACTAACGTCGATTAACTTCGTCGCTGATTTAACGGGAAGGGGCGTTGGTACGTGGCTACGACGTATAGGTATATTGAATCCTAGAGAGAGAGAGAGAGAGAGAGAGAGTTGTAAGTGTTTGTATATTTATACCGTTCTTTATCATTTGGTGTATAGTCTTCCGCTTTGTTACATTTCTCTTTGGTCGAAAGATGAAAATGGAATGAAGATGTGATGTAACCCTTTGCTGTTTTTTGCCATGAGAATTGTCCATCCTGTTTTACGAGTAAAAAATATGGAATTTCAAAAAGATTTATGCGTCGACAGACCGGAGGCGTATGTGCTAAATATCGAAGTTTGAATATAATTTTTCTGTTTTGTGCGTGTGAGTGTGCGTCTTACGTGAATTAGGTCAAACTGGAATAAGGTTGCATTCGTCGTAGTTCCATTCGATTTAATTTTTATTCAACTTATTCCAGTCTGATAAACTCTATTCTCTAATGTCGATATTGCTCAAATTCTAGTGTTCGAACCTCTTCCTAAGCTCCAACCATGATCCAGTGTAATCAAACCTAACGCAAACTAACCTCATCTAACCACTACTCTAACCGAGCATTAAATAGTAATTTGATCTAATTTCAGTATGAGCATATTCGACTTAATTCCAGTCCGCTCAATTTAATTCCAGTCTGTCTGGACGACTCGACGAACTTGTAGTTCAACCTTATTCCCGTCTATATTTTTGGGTTCGACTTTACTCCATTCGACCTAATCCCATTCCATCTTTTTGTATATATATATATATATATATATATATATATATATATATATATATATATATATATATATATATAATAATAATAATAATAATAATAATAATAGGCGCCCTAACGGCAATGCCTGAAAGTTGTACTATGTATAATAATAATCTTACTAATAATAAATTTTCTATCAGTCATGGCGGATAAGTTGTTGAAAATAGTCTCATATAATGTAAGGTGTGAGGAATTCAACTGCAGATGTTTATAAAATCTGCGACAGTGCAGATTTGATACTCCTGCAGGAGCACTGGCTACCTAACAAGAGCTAAAGTTCCTCTCCACCATCCATGATGACTTTATGTACCATGCGTCATCAGCAGTAGACTTGTCAGATGAATTAATGTACGGTAGACCTTTTGGTGGTGTTGCTTTCTTAATAAGGAAAAATTTGTCAAAACATATAAAATTTTTAACAAGCGATAATGTAAGGTTAGGCATTGAATTACAAGTGAACAATGATTGCATATTAATTGTAAACTGCTATTTACCATACGACAACGGCAGTAATCTAGATGAATACATTGATTTGCTGTACAAAATTAAGTCATTATCAGGTAACCCCAAATATTCTCACTGTATAATAATGGGGGGGGCTTTAACGCACATGTGAACTCGGAATTCTTTGTAGAATTGGGTAACATGTGCGAGTCGGCCAATTTAAGTATAAGTGATGTAGATGTATTAGGGGTAACCAGTGGTAATTTTACATACGTCAGTGATGTGAGTGGTACCACCAGGTGGATTGATCATTGTCTCAATAGTAATAATCTAAAGGATCGAATTGTTAGAGTTCATATTCTGCATGATTTCCTTCTTTCTGATCATAGACCATTAGAAATATTAATTAACTTTACCAATTTAAGCGCAACACGACTTAACAAGAACTCAATAGGTAAGAATAATCGCGTCGATTGGTCCAATGTTAATATGCAGTAGAGAATAGAATACAAAGACAGAACAAGTCACCTCTTTAATAATTTATAAATTTTGCATCTTGCCTGTAATAATCCTTGCTCAAATGATTCTCACTGTAAACTCATAGATAGGTATTATAGTAAGATAATATCCCTGTTAAGAGAAGCAGGAAGGCCCCTGATTAAATCTTACAACTATCATACTAAGATTATTCCTGGATGGAATGATTTTATTGCCCCCCTGAAGAGGGAATCGAAAGACGCCTATGATTTGTGGTGCTTTCATGGTAGACCCAGGTTAGGACCAGTATACATGAATATGTGTAGAAGTAGGGGTCAGTATAAGGCGGCCATAAGGCGATGTAAACAGGAAGAAGAGTATTCGAGCATCAAAAGCATGTGAAGCTCGCATAAATAATGATAATAAAATTTTTTGGAAATTTGTTAAGAATCAAACGGGTGTCAAAAATGTCCTCCCTCCGACAGTCGATGGGGTGTCGGGGGAGGATGAAATTGCAAAGCTGTGGAAAAACCACTATTCTAACATTCTTAACAGTGTGAGTAGGGATAATCTTAAGATAGACTGCAGCGAAACGATTGTGGGAGGGACAAGAGAAAATACTTTGATATCATTTTCTGAAGTAAAGAGGTTAATTAAAGAGTTAAAGACTGGTTCTGTGTCAGGGGTAGATGACTTATCGAATGAGCACTTAAAATATGCAAATGACGTAGTATGTCTGCATATATCATTGCTCCTATCAGCCATGCTGGCTCATAGCTATATCCCTGCAGAGTTTGAGGGTATATATCTTGCCCCTGGTCAAAAATAAGTACGGAGACATTCTGTCCAGCAATAATTACAGGCCTATTGCTGTCGCTTCCTGCTTCTCGAAACTACTAGAAAAACTCTTGTTACTCCGATTAAATTATTTCCTATGAACATCTAATCAGTTTGGCTTTAAAAGGTCCAACTCAACTGACCTGTGTATCTATGTACTTAAAGAAACACTATCTAAATACATTGACAGTAATTCAACTATTTATAGCTGTTTCCTAGATATAAGTAAGGCACATGATAGGGTGAACCACAATATTTTATTTGCAAAACTAGAAGACAGGAAGGTTCCCATGTACATATTAAATTTATTGAAATTTTGGTATTCCCACCAATCTTTCACTGTTAGGTGGGGCAATGTACTATCCGAGTGTTTTGGCTCCTCTTGCGGGGTGAGACAAGGCTCCTTGCTCTCCCCTATGCTGTTTAATGTGTATATCGACGGATTAATTGTTTCACTTAATGAGGCAACAGTGGGATGTTGTATAGATAACACAAGGATAAATAACTTAGTTTCTGCCGATGATATGGTGTTAATAAGTCCCTTTGTTAAAGGTCTGGATCGGCTACTAAAAGTCTGCGAAGTGTATTCGCAGAAACATGATATTCTTTTTAATGTTACAAAAACTAAGGTTATGCAATTTCATCCTAAAAGCTGTAATCAGCCAGCTGATATAAGGTTTAAAATGAATGGTGAAGTAATTGAGGAAGTACGAGAGTTTAAGTATTTGGGTCAAACTATTACCAGCTCCTTGAGTGATGACTCGGATATAAGAAAACAATCTCGAAGCCTGTGTGCTAAAGCTAATATGACCATAAGGAACTTTCGATTCTGTACAAGTGAAGCTAAAGACACTCTCTTTCGTACTTTCTGCAGTAATATATACGGACAGCAACTCTGGGTGAATTATAAAAAAGGTTCTGGCAGAACCCTAAACTTGCCGTACAACGGGTCTTTTAGACTTACATAAATTACCCCCGAGATGCTCAGCTTCGCAAATGTTTGCTACCCGCAACGTCCCGAGCTTCCCGGAGGTAACAAGACGCGCTCAATACAGTCTAATGCAAAGAATTAAAAAATCAACCAACCCGATCATCCAAGCTATCCAAGAGTGCTGCCATTTATCCTCTAAGCTATGGACTTCTTGGTACGAAAAACGTCTGTCTGTAGCTCCATTTAACTTCGACATTACAGTATTATTTCTAACCAACTGTATATATTTCTATCCTTAGTATATGAACTGTCATTGTATTAATAATATTTGTCATATGGACTATAGTCTGCCAATAAACCTTTTCATTTAATTTCATTTCATTTCATTTCATATATATATATATATATATATAAAATTTGCGTTTATCCAATCTTTGCTTGCTTGTCTTATAAAATGGTTTTCTCTATTTTATCTCGTGAAGGCCCTTATTTGAGTCTCGTGTTGAAGATGATTGGAGGACTCTATATTAAAAGCTCATCATTTAAACATAAAACCTTTAAATTAAACATCGGAATTGAGGATTATATAAAGGCCCTCAATCTTCTTTGATCTCTCTCTCTCTCTCTCTCTCTCTCTCTCTCTCTCTCTCTCTAATTTAACAATGGCATCTTAATTCCGGCTATAAAGTGACACAGCCGTGATTGGCCCTGTGATCGGGTGCCAATTAGATTTTCTCCTTTAGTGCCATTCTTAACCGAAATTCTTTCTCTACACAAAACGAACCCAGAGTTCTTTATTAAATCGTAACTTAAACGAATTTTTTTTTTTATATAATGAACTGCGTTATATATATATATATATATATATATATATATATAATATATATTTATATTATTATTATCTATTTGAAAGTTTTTAAATTTAAAACGACTTTTTGCCTCCTTTTTCTTTGTCTTTCCTTCTCTTATCTCTTTATCTCATCTTCATTGGATCATTCTTGAGCTTCACCTCTTTTCTGCTGGGGTATCATACCCATTTCATTCATCCCGTTCTGGTCTTATACTGAAGCCGGTCACCTATATATGTATATTTCCATAAATGTTTCTCTATTTGTCGCTATATAGATGTTCCTGTACTCTCTCTCTCTCTCTCGCTCTCTAAGCCCTCGTATATCTCTCAATCGCTTTGTCATTCCCTCCCTCCCCTCTCCCCCTCTCCCTCTGTTTCTGTCTCTCTCTTTCTCTCGCATAGATATCTTTCCATCTCTTTCCGTTTCTCATAATTTTCGAGCAGCAGCATCACTGCTTGCGGTTAGGCTCTCTCTCTCTCTCTCTCTCTCTCTCTCTCTCTCTCTCTCTCTCTCTCTCTCTCTCTCCCTTTGATAAGGTTTCGCAAAGAATGTTTGAGAAGGTTCCACAAAAAAGCGTTTGATAAAGTTCTGTATAAGCGATTGTTAGAAAAGCTCAGGGAATAAGGGGTCAAATTCTTAATTGAACTGATAATTGGTTAATTAACTGGTAGAAAACAAAGGGCAGTAATAAACGGGGAAGAGTCAGGGTGGGCTAACGTCACCAGCGGGGTTTCGCGAGGGTCAATTTTGGGACCAGTACTTTTCATAATATATGTTAAAGATCTTGACGTAAATTTAATAAGCAAAAGTTCAGAATTTACGGATGATGCTAAAATTCTAGGCAAAGCAGTCAGCGGCTAGGATAGAGATAAGGCTCAGTGCGATCTTTGTAATTTGATAAAGTGGTCTAACAATTCAAAAATGCGACTCAACGCGGATGAATGTATAAAAAAAAATTCTCGTATAAAGATTATCACGGCGGGGAATCTAATTTTACTGTGGCAAATAGGGCGTTAAACGGGGCCTATACCCATTCCGTCGACGAGACCAAAATATCAAAACTAAAAAACTAATTTAACACATATTCAGCCGAATATGCGTTTGCATAATAATAATAATAATAATCATCGAACCTTGTGTTCTTTAATGTTTCAATATTTTTTATATTTTCAATTTATTTTAAATGTGTAATTATAATTTGTTGTATTTAGATCCCGGAGGATGGAACTGGCAAATTCAAAGCGTCAGGCATATTAAAAATTATAAATGCGCATTTTCTCTCTAGTGTTCCTGTTTAATATCTAAAGATATTGTTTTGCCATTATGTAAGTCGATTGCTAGGCCGCACTTAAAATATGCTGTCTAGTTTTTGTCGTTATACATGAATAAAGATGTAGAAACAGTAGAAAAGGTTCATCGCCACTCAGCAAAGCTTATTCCATCATTACGTAATAAACCATACGAAGATAGGCTTCAAGAACCCAAACTAGGTTCGAAACTAGGTGTTGAAGGGGTGAGTGAATTAATTCAGACGTTTAAAATTTAAACGTAAATTACCAAAATTTCTTTGACCTAGGTCCTAGATGATAGGAACAGTATAAGAAATAACGACTTTGAATAATGGCCTTAGAAATAAGGGCAAAAGGTTGAAACAAACAAAGTGAGGCAATTTTTCACTTACAAAAATAAATCGAAGAGCGGAATAGAATTCCAGCGGCGGTCGTCATAAGTGTTGTGCTATTTTATTCTATTATCGATTTCTTGTTCATTATTACATCTCTTGCCATTTGATTTTACATTGATTAGAATGTTGTTTCTTTTGTTTCAGATACTGTCTGATGTATCTGAGATTTAATTAATGTGGTTTTAATGATTTAGTTATAATGGTTGGAATTTGACTGAATAAAGCCTAATCTAGAGATTTTCATTATCAGCATTCGGTTTGGCTCCACAATTTATTCAGTCAATATACATAATGGAGAAAATCATTCGGCCAGACAAATTTGATATACCTTCGAATGTGCCTCAAAGCGGCAAACAGTGGATGGAAGCTGTGGATCAGAGGCTTCCGTTACTTCTTATCTACAATTGAAGCTTATAATCCAAACAAACTGGAAGTCCTATTCTTACATATTGGCTCCAACGTTGTCGACCTGATCCAGGACTGCACGACTTATGACTCAGCTATCGATCTGTTAGAAGCCGGTTATAGTGTATAAAAACGCGAAGCGAAGTTTATGCCCGACATCTGCTGACTACTCGTTACCAAAAACCAGAAGAAACACTGGACGAATTCATTCAGGCACTGAATCACTTAGCCATCGATTGCAACTTTAAAGCCGTAACCGCTGATGAAAATCGATCTTCTTTCGTAAGAGACTCCTTTATTCGTGGTATTCGATGTAATAATATCCGAACTCGGTTGCTTGAAAACAAAACATTAACGTTAGAAACTACCATTCAACAAGCTCGCGCGCTGGAACAAGCCCAGAAAAACGCAGTGTCCTACCATACACCATATGTACCCGGACCAGCGGAGGCCCGCCTAGTCAGGAATTCCCAGATACAACTGCCTCCGTTCGTTTACGTCACAACAAAGATCAATCCTGCTTCTTTTGCGGTCAGAGGCGGCACCCTCGCTCTTCCTGCCCTGCTCGAGATGCTGAGTGCTGTAATTGTAAGAAAGTTGGTCACTGGGCGAAAGTCAGTCGGTCTTCCACATCGTCGTCTTCCGCTGCTGCATGTTCGTTGCAGCCTGTCAATCTAGCATTTGCTTGCTCCGCTACTGGTCAACTTTCATATCCACTGTTGATGCGCTTATCAATGGTTGCTCAGTTAAATCTCTGATTGATACTGGTAGCTCAGAAAACTTCATCTGTCAAAGTTTGGTGCACTCTCTTAATCTACAGGTGCATCCTATATCTACCACGGTGTCGATGGCATCTTCTAAATTGTCTGGTCATGTTAGTGGCTGTTGCGAGGCTACAGTTGCTACTAAAGATCGAACGTACGAAAGGATCAGATTCTCTGTACTTCCCACTTGTGCAACGATGTAATTTTAGGTCTTCCGTTTCTTAACCTCCGCAGCCAGCCCGAAACATCTGTGGTCTTACTCAACTGGAGGTTCCAATTCCGAAGCTTTTTAGTAATTTAACTTCTGACTGTCAGCCCATTGCTACAAAAAGTCGTCGGTTTAGTCCGGACGATGGAAAAATCCATTCAAAATGAAATCCAAAGACTGCTTCGTGAGGATGTTATAGAACCTAGTAGTTCTCCTTGGTGTGCACAAGTAGTTGTTACGTTTGGTGAGTCTAGAAGGAAGTGTATGGTGGTCGATTTTTCACAGACCATCAATCGTTTTCACACTGCTGGATGCGTATCCTTTACCTCGTATCGAAGATCTTGTAAGCAAAGTAGCTAAGAACAAGTACTCCAGCGTGATTGATCTTTCCAACGCCTACTATCAAGTCGGTATTGATGTTTCAGAAAGGCCATATACCGCTTTTGAACCGGATGGCTGCCTTTATCAGTTCAAACAGATTCCTATGGGAGTTACAAATGGAGTAGCAGTATTTCAGCGAGTCATGAGCGAATTCATATCGAATAATTTGAGGAACACCTATGCATATCTTAATGACCTAACTGTATGCGGAGCAACAAAAGAGGAGCATGACGAGAATCTTCGAAGATTTTGGAAGGCTGCGGATCGCCTGAATTTGACCTTCAACAAGGATAAGTGTAAATTCTCACTGATTTCGATTAATCTCCTGGGCTATTCCACTTCCTATGGTGAATTGCGTTCTGATCCTGACCGCTTGATGACCTACCAATACCTCACAATAGCAAAACACTTCAGAGACTTGTTGGCTTTTTTGCTTACTATGCCAGATGGATTCCCAAGTATTCTCAAAAGATCAGACCTCTGGTTGAAACTACCAGTTTTCCTTTATCAAAAGCCGTGCAGGAAGCCATTCAATTGCTGAAGGATGATATTTCGAACGCCATTGTTAGAGTGATAAGGGAGGACGTTCCGTTTACAGTGGAAACTGACACCTCCGACAGTGCTATCAGTGTTACCCTCACACAAAACGGTCAGCCTGTAGCCTTTTTCTCCAGATCATTGAACTCAACTGAAAGACGTTTTCATATTGTTGTAAAGGAAGCGTATGCGATTGTCGAATCAATTCGTAAATGGAAACATTTCTTGACTAGGCATTTCTATCTGGTAACTGACCAGCGCAGTGTCTCTCTTATGTTTGACAGGAAAGCAGCGGGCCGTATAAAGAACGACAAGATTCTTCGCTGGAGAATCGAACTGTCTGCGCACTCCTACACCAGATTTCGGCCAGGTCGTGAACACTTACCAGCCGATGCACTGTCCCGAGCTCATTGTGCTACTACCTCCCATTCAACTCTCGAAGAACTGCATAATGCACTGATTCATCCCGGGATTCGGCGGATGTTTCATTTCATTAAGGTCAGGAATCTTCCTTATTCGGTTGAGGAGGTGCGTCGTGTCATTGAACGTTGTTCAGTCTGCGCCGAGTGCAAACCACGGTACCATAAACTGAATGATTATCATTTAATAAAAGCTACGTCTCCGTTTAAGAGGTTGAACCTCGACTTTAAAGGCCCACTTCTTCGCTCGTTTGCTTCTTCAAATGCCTATATATTGACAATTGTTGATGAGTACGGTACTCCCGATTTCCATTTGCATATCCGTGTCATGACGCAAGTGCTTCAACCGTAATTAGGTGTCTTACTCACTTATTTTCTATATTCGGAATGTCATCGTTTATACACTAGGGTGGATCACTTTTCACTTTTTTTTAAAAATTATAGCTGGTCAAAGTTTTTCCCATGATTTGGTTCAGTGGAAGTACACTGACACCATTTTTACCAAAATCGATCAATATTTAGGGGTCGCGCATCGACCTTGAAAATTTCAATTTTGGAAATTCGGCCAAATTGACAATTTTTTACTGAATAAAGATAAATCATCAAATGTCCATATTTTCTGAATCCTCTCAGTGAAAGAAATCCTCTCAGATACTTACCAAGTTGATCGGACAAGTGGTTTAGAAGTTACACTCACCTAGAAATAACATTAAAATTTAAAATACCGTATTTGTACCCCATTATGGACGTAATCATAGCATCAGTAGCTGGCGCATCCTAAAATCCCAATTACACACACACGCTATGTCTATGACCAATATTTTCACTAATCACAGTTTGCTTTTTACAGATCAACTGTGTCAATTGATTCTTGTTTGATAAGTCTAGACTTTAGTACAATGGATAAACTGTTAACAACCAGGAGTGGGAAGACTCTGAAAGTTACTTATTCTGGAAAAGAGAAAGCAGCAACAACAGCACCACCTTCTCTAAGGTCAGCCACGGACGTCTTCTTAATTGGTCAGCCATCTTCCTCGATCGGTGGTGCCAAATTGCCAACCACCCATCAAGTTCTCCAGTACTTCTTCTATGCCAAGCAGGAAACTACTGACAGGAAGGCCGCCGTAAAAGACACGGTGGCCAATGTTCTGGCATTTTGGAACATGGCACGTATAAAGACGATCACGAGGCGTAACTGCGAAAGAAAACTGGAGTTACTGTGGAAGAGTGGCGCTCGCTGCAGAAGAGCAAGATGAGAGACAGTGACGCGGGAAAAGGCAGGGAGAAGTTTTCAGAAAATCTGAACAAGCTCTGGGACATCGGAGCTCCCTATGCTATTGAAGAGATACAGAAAAGTCGACTGCTCTCAGACAACAACAAACAAGAAGATATTAAATTTTATGAGGATCAACGGGGCCTGCGCCAGGCAACAATGAGTGGGAATGATAAAGTGTTCGTTGTCAAGAGAAAACGGCAACTCTCAAGACAACGATCTCGTGATGAGCCAGGCACCTCAAAAACGAAATTAGGAACCGAAGCTGAGAGCGACGATGAATCTATAGAAAGCAGATCATCGAGCAACTCCGAATCACAGCTAGAACCACCATACCGACAGCCGAGAGAATCAACTGTATCAATCAGCCTTCCTCACCGCATCCTCAATGCACCAGCTGTTATTGAAGTGGCTGATCGCTTCCGGATGTCCAATAATCAGGTGTGTATATATCAGTAATGATCTTTCCTTGACAAAGATATAATACGTAACGACGGAAAATTTAGTGATTATTTTGTCACATAAAAACCATACGCATCCTTGTCAATTTCCTTTCAATTTCGCACATAGGTGGCAAGTGTCGTGGCGGCAGTCCTACGTTCGGCAGATCCGCCCGCAGACCTGGACAAATTCAGTATCTCGAAGGACACGTCTCGCCGTGGAAGAGTGGCACATCGTTGTGAAGTGTCGACAGCTGTGCAGAAATCCTTCGTATCTCCGACGCATGCTGTCGTCCACTGGGACGGTAAAGTAATCAAGGTCAGTTTTGCCCTCACCGTGGACGAAAGTGAATTAACATGTTCCAGTGACGACAGTGGATTGACATATTCCAGTGGACGATAATGGATTGGCATGTATGACATACGTTTCAGGACTCTCTTGGATCATTGGAGCACCGCCAGGCGATTCTCATCTCCGGAGCTCCCCATTGCACAGAAGGAAAGTTGCTGGCCGTTCCGACTGTTGCTGACGGCACCGGTCTGTCCCAGACCCAGGCGACCTTTCGTGCTCTCAAAGACTGGGGATGCGAGAACAACGTGATTGGACTGTGCTTCGACACAACTTCCTCCAATACGGGGAGGGTGCAGGGTGCGGTGGTCCGGCTGGAGAACATGCTTGGTAAATCGCTCTTCCAGCTGGGCTGTCGCCATCACGTTATGGAGCTCATCGTGGGGGCAGTGGTCAGAGATATCAGCGTCCTTCTACTAATGATGTTAATAGCAGTCGAAAAGGGAAACCAGTCGTTTTCATGCAATATTTTCATAACTCCCCTTTCAGGTGGGACAAGCTCGACCTCTCGACTTATCGCGAGCTGGAGATCGAGCATTTGGTGGAGGTGACGTGGCTGATGGAGCTCCGAGATGAGGCAGTCAAGTTCCTCGGCACCGCTTCTGGTCTTGTCAGAGAAGACTACCGAGAAGTGGCGGAGATTACACTCCTGGTACTCGGGGCCCAGCCACGTCGTGGCACACACTTCATGCGCCCAGGAGCCTACCATCATGCGAGGTGGATGGCCAAGGTTGGTATTTTGAATTAGAAGTTAAATATTGTATTGCCTTCTGCAAACAGCCATTTGAAGTCCCTACCAGACAAAAATAAGATAAATAATTTACCATTAAACAAACTTATATGGAGTGGTATCGGTATTTATATATCACAGTGCGTATTCGTTTCAGATCATCTACTACACGAAGCTCCTGATGTTCAGCGGTCAGCTGGAGTTCGACGACGAGCTGGTACAGAAACTTCAGAGAGTGGTACTATTTACTGCACTCCTCTACGCACCTGCCTGGCTGGCGGCTCCTGTCGCAGCTGATGCCCCGCTGAATGACCTTGTGTTGTACCAGCGTCTTCTGCAGTAAAGGGCTGTGGATCGCGAGATTGCAGAGGCTTCACTGGCAGTGATCAGGCGGCACTTGTGGTATCTGAGGCCTCAGACCGTCGTTTTCGCCCTCTGCAGTGACAAAGTGGAAGACACTGTGAAGCACGAGATGGCAAAGAAGCTGTGTCGCCTCGCTGTGCCCGAGGACTTCACGTATGACAACGTCTCGGTTGATGACACGACGCGCCTTCCGGACCTGATCGATGAGTCATCGTGGTTCGTGTTCACAGGCCTGCAGGTGTGCGTGTCTACGTGGCTCACTCTGCCGGTGAATAAGTGGGATCAAGATAAGAACTACTGTGATCTGAAGAATGTCATCTCGCATCTGAGTTACCAACGACGTGGCAGAGAGAGGGATAAAACTGATAGAAGATTACGCGAACACTGTCACAAAAGACGAGTCACAGCTGCAGCTTCAGCTCGTGGAAAAGAGCCGGAAAGAACTCGGTGACTTCAAGAAGTCGTTACTTGCCAAGATGACGTAGCGCAGAGGGAAAGGGAGTTAGCAGAGAGAGTACATGGCGCACGCCTTAAGATGACGTGTGTTCTAACCACGATTCATACAGTTTTTGAACCTAGTTAGGGGCACCGGAGTAAGTGCCTTTAGTGATATCGGTAAACCGTTTTAATACAAAATACATTTGATCTTTCCTTATTCGTTTTATCTTATCCTAAAAAGCAGACAATGGCAGACAGCATATGGAGGTACGGGGACAAATACGGTATTTTAAATTTTAATGCTATCTTAAGGTGAGTATAACTTCTAAACCACTTGTCCTATCAACTTGGTAAGTATCTGAGAGGATTTCGTTCAATGAGAGGATTCAGAAAATATGGTCATTTGATGATTTATCTTTATTCAGTAAAATATTGTCAATTTGGCCAAATTTCCAAAATTGAAATTTTCAAGGTCGATGCGCGACCCCTAAATATTGATCGAGTTTGGTAAAAATGGTGTCAGTGTACTTCCACTGAACCAAATCATGGGAAAAACTTTGACCAGCTATAATTTAAAAAAAGAAGTGAAAAGTGATCCACCCTAATACACACTGATCATGGTGCATCATTCATCTCGTCCGAACTTAAGAAATTCTTGACAAGCCACGGTATTTCTACTAGTCGCACCACGCCATACCACTCGGAAGGAAATGCGCAATGTGAACGCTATAATGGCATCATTTGGAATACTGTGGTTCTTGCATGCAAAAGCAGAGGCCTCGACGTGCGGCAGTGGGAGTCCGTTCTACCTGATGCTCTTCACTCGATTAGATCGCTGCTATGTACCGCTACCAACGAAACGCCACACGAGCGGTTGTTCTCATACGCACGCAAAATCTCAACTGGATCAGCTCTTCCATCTTGGCTTTCTTCTGGAATTGTCTTGTTGAAACGCCATGTTCGACACTCGAAGTACGACCGCGAGTATAACCTGTGAAACTTATCGAGGCTAACCGTCATTATACATACATCAGATACCCTGGTGGTAAAGAGGATACAGTCTCCACTAAGGATCTTACTCCGGCTGGCGATCGGGACATAGAACCTTTCAAGCTTAACGAATGTGCGGGAGCGCCAGCTCACGATGCAGGTATTTCTGAAGACTTACGCTTTGTCCGAGGACTCGGCTGGTGACCCTTCTTCTCTACCGCTTACCCATGAAGGACTGTATACGCGGTCGAGCCTCAAATCCGCGACGTTCTTCAAGACCTCGCAAACCTGTTGAACGGCTTGATTTGTAAACTTTTTCGAACTATCAGTTTGGATGATGTGTGGGGCCGCGCAGTTAATTTTCCGCATTTATATTATTTTTATATTAGTTACCGACAAACCAATTTTGCGCGTACCAAATTGTATATATTTTATCATTGTGTAATTTTAAGAATCATATATAATCTTTATAAATAAGTATTGTACATAAATTTATATATATATATATTTAATTAATTCAGCTGTATATAAAAACAAAATCTTCTGTAAAATAACCTCAGCCAACCAAGAACTCAATAAACTCTGAAAACGACCGGCTTTTCCTTCAAGACGCCAACCCCCCAAACGACAGGGAGAGAAGAGGACACGAGAGGCCCCTAAAAGAGATACCCAACAAAGCGATAGCTTGCCTCGTATCCTTCATTCTTCCCGGCAACTACAAGTAGCACCAAGAAGGAACCAGCTACAATTGGTGACCCCGGAGTGACCCGAAGCAGCCAGCGGAAGCAGCATCCTTCAGTCGCCGGGCGGAACAAACCGAAGCCACGCCTCTTCGCCGCCCACCCGTAGTAGCCGGTCGGAACCAAAGCAGCAGCAGACCCGAATTACATTCCCGCAAGATGGAATCTGTTGAATCAGGAGTGCACCATGTCACCATCAAGCCACCCACGTTCTCTGAAGCGTCGGCCGCAGGATGGTTCTCCATCATGGAGGCACAATTCCACATTTCCAGAATAACATCCGAAGAGACCAAATTTTTCCATGTTCTAGCCTCGTTACCCCCCGAAGTCGTCTCACGAATTTCAGCAGCAACTCTCTCCAACAAGTCGTACACCGATTTAAAAGAAGAAATCGTGAGTCATTACGAAAAGACGAAGCCAGAACTCTTCGAACGACTCATCTCCAACACTCCTCTCACTGGAAAGCCCTCCCAATTCCTTCAAGATATCCACCAAACGGCACTGAAGGTGGGCGTCAGCGATGATTTGGTGAAGCATAAATTCATCCAGGCGCTCCCATCCTCAATAGCGCCCGTCGTAGCAGCACAAAAGGAGCTGACGCTAACTCAACTCGGCAAACTAGCCGATGAGTTAATACCGTTCGCTCAACAAAGCTGCTACGCGGCGCCAACGTCAACTCGAGCCAATACAAGCCCAAGAACGAATATCCCCATCGGCCTAAAACCCTTCAGCGAGAATCAGCGGCCGGTGGTGTGCCGCGCGCACCTTTATTATGGCCCCCAAGCAAGGACCTGCAGGCCATGGTGCAAGTGGCCAAATAAAGATGACGCCAAGCTGCTCCCCTCGTCACGCCCAAATTCAAGATCTTCCTCACCATCAAGAGAAACGTCGGAAAACTAGATAAGCAGGCTGTGATTAACGCGACGTCC
This sequence comes from Bathynomus jamesi, assembly GCA_023014485.1. NCBI lineage: Eukaryota > Metazoa > Arthropoda > Malacostraca > Isopoda > Cirolanidae > Bathynomus > Bathynomus jamesi. The sequence continues at coordinate 518,396 of JAJOZX010000264.1, forward strand.
GGCCTGCCGCTGATCTCAGTCGCAGCTCGCATCGCCAGTCTGAAGGTCAATTTTATCATTGACACAGGAGCGAGCATCTCAATTTTACCACCAACTTGTGTCAATGATTGTCAACTCCACCCAACCGCAGTAAAGATTTCCACCGCAAACGGTCAGCCGCTCGAAATATTCGGAGAAGTAACACTGGACATATCAATTCCTAAATTACGAAGAATATTCAGGTGGCCATTCGTCGTCGCCCAAGTCTCCAGTCCACTTCTCGGCGCCGATTTTCTATCCCATTATGACATCCTTGTGGACTGCAAGCATGGCATTTTGAAGGATAGAGCAACAACTCTTCAAGCCACTACTAAACCTGTGCAATCCAAAGACCTTCACCTCATCAATATTAACCCTACCGACAAATTACCTCAAGAAATCAGGAACCTGCTTGACAAGTACTCCTCACTACTGAAACCAGCTCAACCGCAGAAAGTTTCCACCAACACTGTCAAGCATACCATCGACACTGGCAGCGCACCACCAGTGTTTGCAAGCCCTCGACGTCTTCCACCCGATAAATTATCCTCAGCTAAGGCTACTTTCAACAACTTACTTCAAGATGGAATTATAGAACCCTCAAAATCACCATGGGCCTCACCGTTACACCTCGTTCCGAAGAAGATACCAGGCGAATGGCGGGCGTGTGGTGATTATAGAAGCCTAAACGCTGTCACGAAACCGGACAGATATCCACTTCCTCATATAAGAAGTCTGTCAACATCTCTGCACGGAAAATCATGCTTTAGCAAAATCGATCTAGTCAGAGCATATCACCAAATTCCAGTCCACCCAGAAGATATCGAGAAAACGGCTATAACAACTCCATTTGGTTTATTTCAGTATTTATACATGCCATTTGGTTTAAGAAACGCCCCTGCAACATTTCAACGCTTCATGGATACAATTTTCAGAGGAGTTGACTGCGTATTTGTGTATCTCGACGATATTTTAGTCCATTCAAATAACGCAGTTGACCATTTGAAAGACTTAGAACGCGTATTCAAGATCCTTCAAGAACACAATTTAAGAATTTCCTTAGAAAAATGCATATTTCAGCAATCCAAAATTGAATTTCTGGGTCATGAAGTTTCCCCAGCAGGCATTCGTCCTCCTGTAAACAAAGTCTCCGAAATTCAAGATATTCCCCAACCGCAAGATTACCAAAGCCTCAGAAGATTCCTAGGAATGACGGGATTCTATCGCCATATGATACCCCGTTACGCCGATTTAGTCTCACCTTTAAGTGAAATCGTCAGAACTCAAGTCAAAAGCAAAAGTCTACAGTGGAACGACGAAGCAATTCAAGCCTTTCAAGATGTCAAGGATGCACTACGGAACGCCGTTACGCTTTGTCATCCTCTTCCATCAAGCTCAATCCTTCATTTAGTTACGGACTGCTCACAAATAGCAGCTGGAGCAGTTCTTCATCAAATAATCGACAGCACACCAGTTCCCATCGCCTTCTTTTCCAAGAAATTAACTACAACTCAGCAAGCGTACGCCGCATACGATAGAGAATTACTCGCAGCATACCTAGCCGTCCTGCATTTCCGTCAATTTTTAGAAGGTCGTCAAGTAATACTCTTCACGGATCACAAACCGATGGTTTCTGCCTACAAGAGTCCCTTACGAGCCAAGACAGACCGACAACAACGTCATTGGTCTGCCATCACGGAATACGTATGCGATGTAATACATATCTGTGGATCCGAAAACGTCGTAGCGGACTGCCTTTCACGCAACGTAAACGCAGTACATATCGACGCTTTCGATTTATCAGCAATCGCGGAATCTCAACAAAAAGATCAAGAAACGCAAGAATTTCTCCCACGTCTCAAGCCGTTCCCGTTTCCAGAAAATACAACTTTATATTGCGATACATCCACGCCATATCCCCGTCCTTTTGTTCCCAAGCAGCATCGATCTTCCATCTTCAATCAATTTCATAATATTTCTCATCCAGGCATCAAGCAATCACTTCGTATCATTAAATCAAGATACTTTTGGCCCTCAATGAATAAGGATATTCGAACTTGGTCCCGAAATTGTGAATCATGTCAATCCTCAAAAATTTCTCGCCATACAAAATCAGAAATAACCCCCTTCGATTTACCAAGTTCAAGATTTGAAACGGTACATATCGACATCGTCGGTCCCTTACCGCCAACCACTTTGCCCGGTCAAACATATCCTTCCCCATATAGATATCTCCTAACCTGCATCGATCGTGCCACAAGATGGATAGAAGCATATCCTCTGATTGATACTACAGCCACATCAATAGCACACGCATTTCTCGATGTATGGATTTCAAGATTTGGTGTACCACTGCAAGTCATAACGGACCGCGGATCCCAATTCGAATCCGAACTCTTTAGGGAACTCTCAGCTCTCATCGGATTTCACCGACTAAGAACTTTGTCGTATCGCCCTCAGACCAACGGAATAATTGAAAGATCTCATCGCACCATCAAGACAGCAATCATCGCTCGAAAACAAGATTGGCTCCCCGCTTTACCCATAGTTCTCCTTGGTTTACGCAGTCTCCCCAACGAATCGGGTTATTCACCGTTCACCACCGTCACCGGAACCACCCTATTATGCCCGAGGCCAATGATCGCCAATTCGTCGTCAAAATCCAATTCAAAATTCATCTCCGAATTAGCCAAGAAAATGACGCAAATCGATTTCGCCCAACTCTCTCAAGGAAACATTCACTCAGCCCCCAAATCATTCATTCCATCGGAACTCCACAAATCAAGCCACGTATGGGTACGCATCGACCGCGTTCGAAAACCATTCGAGGCACCATATCAAGGACCTTTCCGTGTTCTCGAACGCCACGATAAGTACTTCGTAATAGAAAAAACCAACGGATCATCAGAAGCCATTTCAATTAATCGTTTAAAACCGGCGTATATAGTTTCAGGTCCCACACAGGTACCGGGCGCACAATCGGACGACATCGGATCGGAGAAAAAGCACGCAAGGAAAAAGGACGATGGAGGACGCACCTCGGAGGTAGCAAATACAGACCTCAGGACGGGCGCGCAGGACAACGCAACAACCGGAAACGAGGCCGACCGAGGATCAACGCGAGCTGGACGAAGGATCCGATTCAAATCAAGACCCGAATATTTCTACTTTTGATATACGTGCTCCGCTTCTCGGGGTGGGCAGTAGTGTGGGGCCGCGCAGTTAATTTTCCGCATTTATATTATTTTTATATTAGTTACCGACAAACCAATTTTGCGCGTACCAAATTGTATATATTTTATCATTGTGTAATTTTAAGAATCATATATAATCTTTATAAATAAGTATTGTACATAAATTTATATATATATATTTAATTAATTCAGCTGTATATAAAAAACAAAATCTTCTGTAAAATAACCTCAGCCAACCAAGAACTCAATAAACTCTGAAAACGACCGGCTTTTCCTTCAAGACGCCAACCCTCCAAACGACAGGGAGAGAAGAGGACACGAGAGGCCCCTAAAAGAGATACCCAACAAAGCGATAACTTGCCTCTCGTATCCTTCATTCTTCCCGGCAACTACAAGTAGCACCAAGAAGGAACCAGCTACAGATGTACCTAAATTATGTAAATTTCTGGAAGGGGGGAAAAATGTTGTGCTATTTTATTTTATTATTGATTTATTGTTCATTATTACATCTCTTGCTATTTGATTTTGCATTGATTAAAATGTTTCTTTTGTTTCAGATACTATCTGATGTATCTGAGATTTAATTAATGTGGTTTTAATGATTTAGTTATAATGGTTGGAATTTGACTGAATAAAGCCTAATCTAGAGATTTTCATTATGAACATTCGGTCTCTGGCTCTACAATAAGCACTACGGTAAGTATGCTTAAGTATAGGTTGGATAGGCATTTTGGTATAAATTTTTTTTTTTACATCAGTGATTGTACTTTATTGAGGAGAGGGTAAATTGGGGTGTTATATAGTTGAGGATGCGGAGCAGATGGATGGGTTTTTGTAGTAAATGTGATAGGAGGCAATAGTAGGGTCTGGATTCAGGGCACTGGAAATTCTAAGAGGCGAGAAGCATAAGAAGACAGGAGGAGTCAAAACCTTCAGATATCTAATTCAATTTCAAGGGAGGCTATTCTGTTATTTATTTAGCGTTTATTGTTAGAGACAGAAGCAGATATTCCTTTTGTGGTAATGCAGCAGGCGCTAGTCTGATATGGTTATAGAGCATTAGATGTTAATGTGAGAATGCTCGGAAGTCAAAACCTGCGAATAAGCCTATAAAGGAGAAATATAGGAACAGTTGGTTGGGATGGTATTTGGGTTAGTGATGTTCCCTTTTGTAAATAGCAGGAGACGCAGGTCGGGTCGGCAGTGGGCGTTTTCAGATAATAATTTAATTTTTTTTTACTTTGTTTAATTTTTTACCTGAATGGAATTCTCGGGAGTCAAAACCTTCGAACACCTATGTTAAATTTTATTTGAGAAGCCACCCAGTCTCTCCCCCTTTCTTTTGATCCCTCCTATTTTATTTTCAGTCAATGTAAAGGGAGCTGCTTGAAAAGTGGGTTAGTCAGGATAGAGTAGAAGCAGTAATATTTCCATTTGTCAATAAATGTAGTAGGAAGCGCTGGCTGGGTCTGGTCCCAGAACAATGGGAGTTCTCAGTTGATAACTCATTGGTAGAGATGGGAAGCTTCATTGGAACTTTCGGGAGCCAGAACCTTCGAATAGACGTGTTCAGTGTCAGGGATGCTACTTGGAAATACAGAGTAGGTTGTTAGTAGCTTTCAGAGAAACTGTACATAGTATATTTAATTAGGTATCTAGAGCATTATTACATTATTTTATAATCGAAATAAAAATTCTTTTCTGCGTTTGTTCACCTTATTGTGAAGGGCTCCGGATTTTTGGGAAGGAGGTGGAAACCACGAAGAAGATGGCGACGAAGGTGAGCCGATGGTAGTAGTAGTAGTAGTAGTGTGCCGACTAAGAAGGTGGTAATGTGGCTGAAGACGAACACAGTGGTAGCATGTAAGTTTACAGATTAAAAATAATGTTAAATTACGTCATATTATTATATTTCTCCCCACTCAATCTTAAGGAGGCGAGGATTGTAGACACCAATCGACCAGGAAAGTACTCCGGGGGGGGAGCACGTTAGACAGAAGATAGGGAGTGCTGGAACTCCCGTTTCTCCTGTCACTGTCGTCCTTAGCTGATCTTTTTCCGTGTCTCATCTATCCTGTGACCAGTCCAGTATGCTCTCAAACACACGCTTCTCTCCCTTTTCCTCACTACATATACATGCATCTTACACACTACATAATCTTTTCAAAATTAAAAAAAAAATAAATGGGATCAACTTAAGAGCCTCGGAGTCCCCTGGGGAGGGGACCATAAATGTCCCCACTTCTGGCTCCCCCATTGCCGATACCAGGAACGCAGACCCGGCAGGCAGCGAGGCTGATCTGCTACCGCCCCTTCGAGATGTCTTGGGCCTCTGTCTGATTCACCTTTCTTAAACTTCTGCAACATTCGTGGCCTTTTCTCAAATTTTCAATCTGTTGAACACCACCTCTCCTCCTCTAAACCTCATCTTTTCCTAACTGAAACTCAGGTGTCTGGGACGACTGACAGCAACCCCTTTTCTATACCCTCTTACTTTCTCTATACTCACTTTCACTCGAAAGGTGGATGTTGCGTATATGTACGCAATGACCTAACTTGTTCTCGTATTCCCGAAGTCGAATCTTCCGAATTCTATACCCTCTGGCTTCGGCTTACATGCCAATCTCAAACTAAAGACATCTGTACTGTTTACCTTTCCCCTAATTCTACTGACTATCCATAATTCTTTAACTACCTCACTTCCAAAGTGGAATACATTCTATCCCGCTCTCCCTTTGTTGAAATTTCCATTTTAGGAGATTTCACTGTTCCACCAGCGCCTTTGGCTTTCCTCCCATTTCACTGACATCCCTGGTGAACATACTGGATTTATTTCTTACCTCTCATCCTTCTTCTTACTCTATGAAATTTTTTTCTCCTTTGTTCTCTTCCGACCACAATCTTATATCTGTTTCCTGTCCTATCGCTCCAATTCGGCGCCCTTATTCAGTACTTCTCTGATTTCCCATGGAATGATTACTGCTTCCGGCGGCCTGGGCCCTTCCGAGTATACTGAGCGCATCACGGAGGTGATTCTCGCGAGCATGGGGGCGTACATTACTCTCACTCAGCTTATATTTCTGCCTGGAATCGTGCAAAATCTGTTCTTCGACTCGCCAAAACTTCCTTCATCCGACAAAAATGTGAAAACCAATCCAATTCTAATTATTCTCGCTCTTTCTGGCATCTAGTTAAGAACCTCTTCAACAACTTTACTTCCTCCTCTTTCCATCCTTTTTTCCATTCCGACGGCTCAGTTGCCGTCTCTTCTGACAAAGCTGAACTCTTTGCTCAAACTTTCGCTTACAATTGAACCCTGGACCATTCCGGTGCTGTTCCTCCATCTCCTCCCTCTGATTTTATTATGTCTGAAATTAGAATCTCCCAAAGATGTTTTTTTTGCCCCATCTGAGCTCAACTCTCGGATGGCGTATGGTCCTGATGGTGTTCCTCCTGTTGTTCTCAAGAACTGTGCTTCTGTGCTGACACCCTGCCTTGGCAAACTTTCGTTTTTGTCTCTCATCTGATACTTTTCCTTTTTGCTGGAAGTTCGCTTTCATTCAGCCTGTCCCAAAGAAGGGTGACCGCTCTCAACCCTCCAACTATCGTCCAATTGCTTTGATTTTTTGCCTTTCCAAAGTTTTTGAATCTATCCTTAATAGGAAGATTCTTAAACACCTTTCTTCTCGCAATCTTCTTTCAGATTGTCAGTATGGGTTCCGCAAGGGACGCTCAACTGGCGATCTTCTTGCATATCTCTTTGACTGTTGGTCATCCTCTTTCGGGATTTCGGTGAAACTTTTGCTATTGCACTAGATATATCAAAAGCTTTTGATCGAGGCTGGCACAAATCTTTAATTTTGAAACTGCTCTCTTTCGGTTTCTATCCTCCTATCTGTGCCTTTCTCTCTAATTTCCTTTCTGGCCGATCTGTAGCTGCGGTTGTAGATGACCGCTTCTCCTAAAGATATCAACAGTGGTGTTCCTCAAGGTTCTGTCCTGTCACCCACTCTTTTTCTTTTATTTATTAATCTTTTAATTCGCACTTCCTTTCCTATTCACTCTTATGCCGATGATTCCACTCTTCACCTCACCCGCTTCCCAAAGTGTCCCTCACAGCAGTCACTTCAGGATTCGTGTAGGACGGCTATGGGACACCTGACTTCTGAGCTTTCTGCTATATCTGATTGGGCCAGAGAAAACCATGTGGCTTTCAATGCCACAAAAACTCAGTTCCTCCATCTGTCTACTCGTCACAATCTTCCACACGATTATCCCCTTACCTTCAACAATATACAACTCAATCCTTCCTCTTCTCTTAACATTCCTGGCGTTTCCTTTTCTCGTGATCTTTCCTGGAAAGATCACATATATTCTCTTTCTGAAACAGCTTCTAAGAGGTTAGGTGTGCTGTACCGCCTCCGCGGTTTCTTCACCCCAGTTGCTGTCTTTGTACAGGGGTCTTGTTCGACTCTGTATGGAGTATGCTTCTCATGTGTGGGGTGGTTCAACCCACACAGCCGTACTTGACCGTGTGGAATCAAAGGTTTTTCGTCTCATCAATTCCCCGTCTCTTACTGAATGTCTTCAAGCTCTCTCTTCGCCGCACTGTTGCCTCACTCTCTCTTTACTATCTCTATTATAACGGACATTGCTCTTCTGAACTCTTTAACTGCATGCCTCCTCTTTTAAGGAGAGCACGCAGCACCAGACTTTCTACACTTTCTCATTCCTTTTCTGTCCAACTATCTAATGCAAGGGTTAATCGGTATTTTCAATCTTTCATTTACTGAACCGGTCAACTCTGGAACAATCTTCCTCAATCCATCTTTCCTCCTGTTTATAACCTCCCATTTTTCAAACGCAGAGTATCTAGGCATCTCGAAAACCCCTTACCTTGATTTTGGCTCTTCTTCTTCTATGGGGGGGGGGGCCGTTTTTGCGGGCATTTGCCCTTGGTCCCTCCTTTCTGCATAAACAAAAAATATAATGACGAACATGGCCAAAAGACTACCTAGAAATTTTTTTTAGCCTCTGGGGGAATGAATTGATTAACGTTAAGTACTGAATGCCATGATGGAAGGTCCTATTGCCCACGGCCTGCTTTAAGAACTAACATTATCTGAATCTGAATTAAATGAATGGAAGAATGACTGGCTGCGAACGCCAAAATCGAATTCTCTTTCCCTGTCATCTCTGAACATTTCTCTTAAGTTGTCATGTTGCAATCAATCAGCTTGTATTTATTCACTTCATTACGAGTATCCGTAACTTAGAAAACATCTTCAGTTTCTTATACTAAAATTCATAATTAAATATACCGGTTTTACATTGTTTATCTACTTAAATGGACCTGTTATTTTATTAATGAATATTCATAATTTAAATTTTTATGTTCATTGGCAATAAGTTCGTGCATCATCTCTATCGTGCGTTTGCTGTATTCTGGTGTGCAGGTGCGCCACTGTTGGGATTGCAAAATAAGGATTAATTAATAATATAATTTTTGATACGAATTGTTACATAAATGGGGAAACATAAGTTAGGATTTAATAGTTAGGGGTAATTTCCTCGTAGCCTCAGATTAATTTAGAAAATCGAGTACGCGACTTTTGGCACGAAGCCAGAAGAACAGGTTTCCACACGTTCGTACTTATAATATTGTCACCCAGTGAAGTGTGGGAGTACCAGTCACGTGATGCCCCACCTCCTGTTTCGTCCAATCCTGTATTCATAAACAGTTTTAGTTTTTAAATAGCATTCGATATATATATATATATATATATAATTAAATAATTTAATCTTGTCAAATAAGTCAAAGACGTTAATTATTAAATAATCTAAAACAGATATGAATTTGTAAAACTCATAAAATAGTATATGTAAAAGAATTCATTTATTTATTTATTGACTAACTGCTTTAAATTCTGGGTTTATAAGGGAGGTGGACAAAGGATTGTTTTCCTAATGCGAAATGGAAGTCCGAAGTGCGGAGGGGAGATGGAGAGCGCGGCGCGGATGGAGATTAATGTAGGCACTCGAGAACAGGCCACCAGAGAGAGAGAGAGAGAGAGCTGTGACCGTCCGTCCGTCAGAGTGTGATAGGCCATTAGTCAGGGATGTAGTCGAGACCACCATGACCGAGACCTAAGCACCCGAGACCGAGATTGAGACCAGAAAAAAGATCTCGAGACTGAAACCGAGATCATATGCAATTTGTGCCTGTATTCAACATTGCGCCCAATGCCTAATTGTATTTCACATTCAAGAATAAAGATTCTAAAGAGGTTATCAAGTAACAGTTGCAAAATTTATAATTTATTCACAAATTCATAGTTTGTGACATTTTTCAGCAGTTAACTGCCAACTTAAAACAAGATAAGTGTTTGTTGCACTTGAGGAACATCACAGTTCACAGTGATATAGTCGAGACCACCATGGCCGAGACCGAGACCAGAAAAAAGGTCTCGAGTTTTACATCACTGCCATTAGTCAGTTCGAAGAGTGGAGAATATTAATCAAATGGGTTCCGGCCGCTGCACGGGAATTTTATGGAAAATTATTAACGTTCGATCTCAAGACTGTTTATATATATATATATATATATATATATATATGATACACACAGACCGCGCATGGAACAAGGAACTCTTTTAGGAAAATTAAATCTACTATAGTCCGAATAAGTAATGGTAAATGACAAATACTATAGTTTTTCTTTGTCATGATGCTAGCCCGACGTGTGCAACGGGTCACTCACAAAGAGGTCCCAAAAATATAGCTTCCCTCACCAGCTATCTGCAAAACAGATAGGATCCAGCTTTGGGACAGGATCTAGGGTTTAAAGCAGCCTAGCCCTGCTACATTTAGAACTTCAATATAAGCAAAAGACTCGCTGCCTTCACGTCAGATTGAATACATCAAAGAAAAAGGGGTAACTATTATATTTTTAGCCAAAAACCAAACCTTAAACCTCACCTGGCAGAATTGAGCGTCCGCTTTTCAAGGCACATAACATGTCCGTTTCATGATGGGAATGAACTCAGAATGGTTCCCTGAGGTTCCATGCACGGTCTGTGTGTATCATAAAAAACCTCAGAGAACCATTCTGAGTTCATTCCCACCATGAAACGGACATGTTATGTGCCTTGAAAAGCGGACGCTCAATTCTGCCAGGTGAGGTTTAAGTTTTGGTTTTTGGCTAAAAATATAATAGTTACCCCTTTTTCTTTGATGTATTCAATCTGACGTGAAGGCAGCGAGTCTTTTGCTTATATTGAGGTTCTAAATGTAGCTGGGCTAGGCTGCTTTAAATCCTAGATCCTGTCCCAAAGCTGGTTCCTATCTGCTTTGCAGATAGCTGGTGAGGGAAGCTATATTTTTGGGACCTCTTTGTGAGTGATCCGTTGCCCACGTCGGGCTAGCATCATGAAAAAGAAAAAACTATAGTATTTGTCATTTACCATTACTTATTCGGACTATAGTGGATTTAATTTTCCTAGAAGAGTTCCTTGTTCCATGCACGGTTTATGTGTATCATAAGAAACCTCAGGGAACCATTCTGAGTTCATTCCCATATATATATATATATATATATATATATATATATATATATATATATATATATATATATATATATATTTCAACTGCAAACAACACACAGTATAATTAACGTAAAGAACGACGCTTGTATAGAAGAACGTTCCGCGCAAGATGAGGAGAGAGAATAAACAAATGAAAAAATGAGGTAACCACCCGGGAATCGAACCCGGGATCTTCCGATTGCCGGTCAGATATGATAACCACTACACCATGGGCCTCACTCAATCAGATGCTGTAATGCTCCTACATACGCGCAGAAACCAATGCCCTGAGGGGGCACCTCCCGCATGCCGCACATATATACATTTCAACTGCAAACAACACACAGTATAATTAACGTAAAGAACGACGCTTGTATAGAAGAACGTTCCGCGCAAGATGAGGGAGAACGAACAAATGAAAAAATGAGGTAACCACCCGTTCTCCCTCCTCATCTTGCGCTGAACGTTCTTCTATACAAGCGTCGTTCTTTACATTAATTATGCTGTGTGTTGTTTGCAGTTGAAATGTATATATGTGCGGCATGCGGGAGGTGCCCGCTCAGGGCATTGGTTTCTGCGCGTATGTAGGAGAATTACAGCTTCTGATTGAGTGAGGCCCATGGTGTAGTGGTTATCATATCTGACCGGCAATCGGAAGATCCCGGGTTCGATTCCCGGGTGGTTACCTCATTTTTTCATTTGTTCGTTCTCCCTCCTCATCTTGCGTGGAACGTTCTTCTATACAAGCGTCGTTCTTTACGTTAATTATACTGTGTGTTGTTTGCAGTTGAAATGTATATATGTGCGGCATGCGGGAGGTGCCCCCTCAGGGCATTGGTTTCTGCGCGTATGTAGGAGAATTACAGCTTCTGGTTGAGTGAGGCCCATGGTGTAGTGGTTATCATATCTGACCGGCAATCGGAAGATCCCGGGTTCGATTCCCGGGTGGTTACCTCATTTTTTCATTTGTTCGTTCTCCCTCCTCATCTTGCGCGGAACGTTCTTCAATACAATCGTCGTTCTTTACGTTATATATATATATATATATATATATATATATATATATATATATATATACAGGATGTCCCATAAGTCCGGCATCATAGGAGAAATTCATATTTTTCTATTTCTACAAACCATAATTCATATTTTTCTCTTTCTACAGGCCATAATGTCTGTGAGCAAGGAAGAACGAATCCAGATAATTTTACTCATAGGAAATCGGAGTCAAAGAGAGGCCGCTGCTGAATTTAACAGACTGCATCCAGACCGCGAGCCACTAACACAGAGTTGTGCTAGCAGACTTGTTGCAAAGTTTAAGGAAACAGGATCCATAGAAGATAAACCACGCAGTGGACCTTCAAGGAGGTCCACTGACGATGATACAGCGACTGCTATCCTGGCTCATTTTAACAGAAGTCCCAATAAGTCTCTTCGGCGATTGTCCGCCGAGACAGGAGTGTCGAAAAGTAGCATCCATCGCTTTCTTCAGGCTCACAAGTGGCATCCATATAAACTTCAGATCCTACAGAAATTAAGCGAAGATGATCCCGACCGGCGGATGGAATTTTGTGAATGGGCTACGGAACAATATGCTTGGGATGCCAATTTCCCGTCCACCATTCTGTTCAGTGACAAGGCTGTTTTTTATGGAAATGGTGAGGTAAATCGACAGAACACCCGCTACTGGTCTCAAAACAACCCTCACTGGTATACCTCTTCAAAGGAACAAGGTGCATCTCAGGTGATGGTATGGTGTGGCATTTGGAAGGATCGCATCATAGGCCCCCTCTTTTTCGATGAACATGTCACTGGAGGCACCTACCTACGTATGCTCAAGGAAGAAGCATTTCCCAGTGTCTTCAACGAAGAAGGAAATTTCCCAACATGGTTCCAGCAAGACGGCGCTCCTGCACATTACAGCACCCAAGTAAGGGAATATCTGTACCAACAATTCCCTGGTCATTGGATAGGACGTCGAGGGCCTGTGGAATGGCCAGCTAGAAGCCCGGATCTCACGCCACTAGATTTTTATCTCTGGGGCCATTTGAAAGCGCTGGTATACGCAGAGAAAATTAGGAGTGTTGAACATTTGCGGCAGCGCATTATTGGGGCATGTAACACCATTACTCCTGACATCATTCATCGTGTGCTTGCTGACTGGGTATCACGTCTGAATTTGTGTATTGAAAAAATGGTGGACATATTGAACACATTCTGTAAATAAAAGCTTTTGTTTTGCCTTTTTTTATTATTTTTCCTATGATGCTGGACTTATGGGACACCCTGTATATATATATATATATATTATATATATATATTATATATATATATATATATACACTCAGAATGGTCCCCTGAGAAACTTATATGTTAAACACAGACCGTGCATGGAACAAGGAACTCTTCTGGGAAATTACATCCACTATAGTTCGAATAAGTAATGACAAATGACAAATACTATAGTATTTGTCATTTATTATTACATATTCGAACTATAGTGGATGTAATTTCCCAGAAGAGTTCCTTGTTCCATGCACGGTCTCTGTTTAACATATATAGGGTGAACCAAATGTAGGTGGACAGTAAATGATAACGTTTATTTTGAGAATACATATTAATTTTTTTGTATACTATAATACAAAATAAAATTTAAATAAATTTAGTTATAATATTTAATATAATATAACACAAACACCATAGTTATAATGAACACCATAGTTATAATATAATATAACACAAACCGTATTCAACCTACTGTCCACCTACTTTTGGTTCACCGTGTATATATATTAATATATATATATATATATATTAATAATATATATATATAGGGTGAACCAAATGTAGGTGGACAGTAAATGATAACGTTTATTTTGAGAATACATATTTAATTTTTTTGTATACTATAATACTAAATAAAATTAAATAAATTTAGTTATAATATTTAATATAATAAACACAAACACCATAGTTATAATGAACACCATAGTTATAATATAATATAACACAAACCGTATTCAACCTACTGTCCACCTACTTTTGGTTCACCGTGTATATATACACACACACACACACACAACACACACACACACACACACACACACACACACATACACAGGGTGTTTCAGGAGGAAAGGTCAATGCTTCGGGAGGTGATAGCATCGGTCATTGTGAGAAAAAAGTTCATATGAAGATGTGTCTAATTCTGAATGGTTACGGAGATAGAGCTATTTGAATCTGATGCGCGCGGAGCTCTTCCTCCCCCTTCCCTCCCCTATAACCTTGAACCATGTAAGCTGTAATGTAAGCATGTAACATAAGCCAATCGACAGCTGACTGTTGTGGGTGACATTGTTTGGTGTTTAAAGCAGTGTTAAGAATGCCACACACCTTCACACATGCCGAATATGCAGATATGGTGTATGCTACGGTTTTTGCGATGGAAGTGCAACAGCTGCTGTTGCAGAATACCGTCGACGGTTTCCGAACCGCAGAATTCCGGATCGAAGAGTGTTTACCAGGGTTTTCAACACATTGCGTGAGATTGGTACACTTCCCAGCGCTCATGTTTCATCTGAACGTGAAGGTCAACAAGATGTGGATGAAGTGGAAAACATTCTTCAGTTGGCAGAGCGTAGTCCTACTACTAGCTCACGAAGAATTTCTACACGTCTCGGTGTACCACACACGAGAGTATGGCTAACATTACGTGAGGAAGGCTTGCATCCATATCATGTACAGCGTGTACACCTTCAACCAGGAGACGCTGCCGTGCGACTGGAATTTTGTCATTGGGTAAATGCTAATCGCCGATTGCTTCGATTAATACTGTTCACCGATGAAGCTACTTTCACCCGTGACGGTATCAACAACACTCGTAACTTTCATCGGTGGTCAGACGAAAATCCAAATGCCACTGTGGAAACAAATTTTCAACAATGTTTCTCTGCCAATGTGTGGTGTGGTATCATCGATGATCAGCTGATTGACCCTGTTACTTTACAGAATCGTCTTACAGACAAAGTTACCTAGAATTTCTGCAAAATGAATTGCCAGGACTATCGGAGGATGTTCCTTTGGCTACACGCGCTGGTATGTACTTTCAGCATGACGGAGCTTCTCCACATTCTACCCGTCTGGTGATGCAATACCTAAATCAAACTTTCCCTGGTCGATGGATCGGCCGCGGTGGTCCCATTCAATGGCCACCAAGGTCTCCAGACCTCTCTCCGTTACATTATTGTTTGTGGGGGTGGATGAAAAGTCAAGTTTACAAAAGAAAGGTGGATACACGAGACGAATTGCTCGCGCGCATTTTGGATGCTGCTGCCCGCATAAAGGAACGTCAAGATCAACTCAGACGAACAACACGCGATCTTCGCACACGAGTTGCAAAACGCATTGAGGTTGACGGTGGGATTTTCGAAAAAGTATTGTAAACTGTAACAAATTTGTCACTTCTGTATATACAGGGTGGGGCACGGGAACCAAGTGTTTTTGGAATAATCAGGAAAATGATATTTATTTTTGTAAAGAAAATATATTGGTAGAACAACATTCGTAAGAACATAGCATTTCATGTCATAATAATCATGTACCGAAAATTATATCTGGCATATGATGTCCTTGGCCGTCGACGCATTGTTGAAGGCGTTTACGAAAATTGGCCTCCACTCTTCCCAGCAGGTCTCTGTTGATTTGGATGATTTGTTGATGGATCGCTTCCTTCAATGCATCTAATGTACGGGGCTTGTCCTCGTAGACACGTGACTTGAGGTACCCCCATAGAAAGAAGTCACATGTGGACAAGTCAGGGGACCGAGGGGGCCATGCAATGTCACCAAATCTCGAAATGAGATGGTGGGAAACGGGGGGCGAAGAACAGCCATTGACGCTCTGGCGGTGTGTGGCGTGGCCCCATCTTGCTGAAACCACAAATGTCGACGAGCAATACGCCTTCTTCGTAACTCAGGGATGAAAAAGGTGTTCACCATCTCAATGTAACGCCCAGATGTTATGGTAACGGTAACCCCATTTTGTTCGAAGAAATAGGGACCGATGACGCCAAACTTTCCCACCGCGCACCAAACTGTAACCTTAGGGCTATGCAGCGGTTTTTCATGGAGTTGTCGCGGATTTTCAGCAGCCCAATACCGACAGTTTTGATTGTTGACGGCCCCATTAAGGTGGAAATGGGCTTCATCACTCATTACCATCATGTTTTCATTCTGCTCATAAAGTGCAAGCATTTCCTGTGCAAAATTCAGTCGTTGGGGCAATCGTTTACATTCAATTCCTGCACCATCGCTAACTTGTATGGGTGAAAATGTAATTCTTCATGCAAAATCCGTCTAACAGTACGATTGCTGATTCCGAGTGCAGCTGAATGTCTCCGAGCAGAGCGGCCTGGGCTTTGCAACATCGCTTGTCTGACCTTTCAACGTTCTCTGGAGTACGCACAGTGCGTTGCGGCCCCTTCGGTTTTGTTTTCATTATTGAGCCTCCTGTTCGAAGATTGTTACCCAACGTAAGATTGTGTCACGAGCGGGAACAGAGTCATTTCGATGAATGTTGAATCTGCGGCGAAACGCACGCTGAACTGCTGTCACTGACTCGCCACTCCTAACAAAATGATCATACGCGAACATGCGGTGTTCTAACGTCCACTGCTCCATGATGGCACCTGAAAGATAAAGGTGAGTGTTAGTTAAAGTTAAATGCTATGAACCCAGGAATGGAATGCTACCTACCGCACGCCCCTCCCATTCCTAATGGCCGATTACTAGCTATTCAAAAAACACTTGATTCCCGTGCCCCACCCTGTACCATTCAAAATGCCAATGTTTAAACATTAAGTGTTAGAAACAGTAATTGTTTCTCTTTCTTGATTACCATTAACAATGCTTTTGTATTTGTAGATTCAAACAGCACTATCTCCGTAACCATTCAGAATTAGACACATGTTCATATGAACTTTTTTTCATTTGTGAAAAAATGCCACACGCCATTTTGGCGTGTGACCAGACATTCAGGTCAGGTAGCCCCACAAGTAAAAATCAAGTGGAGTCAATTCCGGTGAACGTGGAGGATACTCAACGCTTCCTCTTCGTCCTATCCAACGGTTAGGCAACGTTTTATCGAGGTACCTTCTGACATCACAATGATAATGAGGGGGGGGGGCTCCATTTTGTTGAAAGTAAAAGTCGTCGTTTCCAAACAACTTCCGAACTGCAGGTATAATTTCTGTCCGCAGCATGTCGAGATATGTGACACCGGTAACTGCCCCATTAAAGAAAAATGGTCCAACCAAACCCCTGGATGATAAACCACACCATGTTGTTAGTCCTGGTAAATTAACATGTTTATCCACATAAACGTGTGGATTATCAAGTGACCAGTACCTGCAGTTGTGTCGATTTACTGTGCCATTCAGCTTGAAGGTAGCTTCATCAGACCACACGATTTTGTTGGCAAACTGTACGTCTTCGGCTTCCATTG
Source organism: Bathynomus jamesi (assembly GCA_023014485.1). NCBI lineage: Eukaryota > Metazoa > Arthropoda > Malacostraca > Isopoda > Cirolanidae > Bathynomus > Bathynomus jamesi. The sequence goes on from JAJOZX010000264.1 coordinate 535,692, forward strand.
ACTGAAACCATTCACAAAATTCGAGTCTACGATCAGGGTCATCTTCAGTCATGGCGTGTAACAGACTTGGAATGTAGCTTTTCCATTTTGCCGACTTAAAAATCCGGTGAACACCTGATTTGCTGATTCCGGTCTCACGGGCGCATTGCCTAACTGATTTCTGTGGTGATCGATTAAATTTTTGCAACACTAAAACGGAGTTTTCATCACTCGCACTTGATTTGCGTCGTTCAGATCTTCGCTTGTGCATATCTTGAGCAGATCCCTCTGCCTCAGACTTGTCACGGATGCTTGTAATGGCGAGACGTGTCGGTGGCTTTGTACCAAATTCCCGGATCCATTGCCGCTGGACTTCGGACACATTCTCAAATTTCCAATACCATTTCAGAACACTTTTTCGTTGCTCCAGTGTCAAACGTTTACGCAACATGGGTTCTTTTGCTGAACTGAATAAAGTTGAATGCTGTAGAGTTTGTATCGTGGAATGAGTGCGTAGGCTAAGTCCGAAGCAAGCTAGTGAGTGACTAGACTACGTTCGGTCCATAGGCTTCGCCATTACAAGGCCTTTGATAAAACAAGGCCAGGCTTAGTCGACGCATTCAAAAGTGCATTCATGCCGCCGGAGAACATTTTGAGCACTTGGCGTAGTTAATTAAATTTTATATGCAAACAATTCGCTATAACATTTTGATCACTTAGATTACTAATTTACCTTTCATTGGCAATTGCTATAACTATATATATATATTTTTTTTTAAATTATAAAATATATGATGCTATAAAGAGTATATAGTTTTTTTGGGACACCCTGTGTATATATATATATATATATATATATATATATATATATATATATATATATATATATATATACAGTATATATATATATAATTTTTACGACGTGTTTCATACCCGATTGTGACTTATATGTGGTTCAAGTAATGATCACAATGGATCAATGACAATTGTTTTTTGAAACAACTGTGTGGAACTAGCAACGCCGCCATTAAGTAGCTAACCTATCGTGTAGTATCGTTCCCAGTGGGTGTGGTAGATTCTGGTGATTGAATCAAGTATTGTGAATAAAGATAGGCCCAGGCTCGAAACGAGGCTGTGGTTGACATCCACTGAACTCAAGGCCTACTCTCGTATGAGATAGGCTTAATTAATATTCTACCACGTAAGCTGATTGGCCTAACTCAGCTGAGCTTAAGGTTAAGCTGGCTTTCGCTACCAAATTCGTAATAATATAACTCGAATGAATTCCTCATTATTATTTCCCAGATTTACAGGCGTAACAAGAACAAGGTAATTGGGTAACAACCCTTCACGACATAATGGCACCCTATGAAGAAAAGTGACGTCACTGGAAATTAAAGCGCGCCATTGGTCACACAAGAATCACATAATATAAAATAACGCCGGGCATGCGTACAATAGTACCGAGTGTTGCCTACTGAGCTACGGCGCAGTCACGTGACGCCCCTTCAACGGAAGTGATGCCCTCGTAATCCCGCGCGAAGTGCGCGGATAAAGTTGGAACGCGTGACGCTATGAATCAAAATGGCAACCTTTTTCCAATTTTTAACGAGTTTATCCTATATTCGGCTTATAACTAAAAAGTTTTAATTTTTCACTCCCCAACAATTGTACCGTAGTGTGGTTGGCTGATTGGAGACTATTCATCTTGTTCAGTTCCAGTGCGAAGGACTGCGTATTAAATACGTTCATTTTAAATATTCAACTAGTAGCATTCGGCACTCAACGAAGAAACAATGGAGCGATGAAATGCTTATCACATCTGCCGCGTAATAAATAAATAAATAAATAAGAAAATCTTAAAAAGTTGCGCGGTAGACATTAGATTAAATAATGTACGTCTCGCGCTATTTTGTATTTACGCTTCTAAGGTTGAACGGATAAGCGTAAGCGTGATCTAAAAGAACCGTAAAGCTCATAATACTTTTCCTTTCCTATTACGTTTCTTTCAGCACTCTTTTCTGTCAACAATGGCTGGCGCAGGAGGGAAGTCTTCATTGTTCAATACTTTACTGCTATTACTACTAGTTGTGCGTGAAAGCTTTACACGTTTATAAGTGCAAGAATTTTATGAGTATTTTATTTTCTGTTATTCCTCATTCTTTTTCTAACCTCTCAGCTTCTCTCTTGGCTAACCTAGAGCGCATCTTCGGGTCTTTTTATTAGCCTGTAATTTTGTAACTAAATCTCTCTCTCTCTCTCTCTCTCTCTCTCTCTCTCTCTCTCTCTCTCTCCCCAGCCGCGCGCCACACAAATCGTTCGCCACATCTGCAAGTGACCATAGAGTAGAAATCGATAGTGGGATCATTTACATATCCCATTTAAATATCGGTTAATTGATTGCCCTTTTATTCACCCATCTTCACTCTCGTCTATGCCTCCCTCAGGAGCAGAATAAAAGACAGCCACGAGTCATTTTCGTCAGCAGGAGTTTACGACATTATATATATATATATATATATATATATATAGCGCTAAGAATTACCTTCGCTCCTACTACTTTGCTACTACTTTGTTGTAGAAGTTTTTGGGGGAAACTTCTTAATGCTACCCGCCACCTACTTTAATGCAAGCGTAAGTGATTAAAAATTCAAAAAAATAAAAAACGTAACATGTAGGAGCTAATGTAATTTCAACGACCACCGACGAAAATGTAGAAGAAATTTGCACTCTTGTAAGTATACTATATATATATATATATATATATTAGTGGTGGACCGGATGTCAGTTTTTCAACATCTGCGGATGCGGATTTTTAATTTCAATATCCGCGGATGCGGATATTTAGTTAATCTATCAATATAATATAGAATTATGAATATATGACATAATTTTTCAAATTTCGCGATATTACTATTATGGCAGGCAATGCATAAGATTTAAATTAATATTAATGTTTTCATTATGATAAAAATAATAACTTTCTCAAGAGTTTCAGCCACAGAATATTCAATGAAACAAGTTTCATTCAATTTTCTGTTACCAGCTATTTATATTTTGAGCTTTATATGTTTTTGTTCATTAATAATTAATACTTTACATGAAATGTGCATGACTGGGCCTTATAAGCTACTTTATAAGCTAATTTAATTGTAAATTGCATAATTTATTAGAGATAATATCCGCATAACATCCGCAGTCAGAAGTGCGGATGCGAATGCGGATGTTAAAATTTTTTAGGGTAGGTTAGGTTAGGTTAGGTTAAGTTTAGTGGAAATAATAAAACTGCACAAAATATTTAATCAAAATAAATAAAATGATTTTGGAAAAGTCTGTTTAAAAAATGGGGCCGCTGAACGGAAGAAATACCATATATATATATATACACACAGAGGGTTGACAAAAGTAAACAGACCTCCTGATGATTGTCCTCAAGAATGAATAGCAAAGCTCATCAATGGAATGCCAGAACGTATGTGAGCTTTACAAAATGGAAAGGAGAAAACAACAAGATTCTAAGTATATTGACTCAATATACGAGGGTAATTCAATAAGTATCCGCACTTTTTATTTTCACAATTTTATTTTCACATCTGATAGATTATAAACACATCACTTCTCAACATAGTCTCCTTGTTTCTCAATACACTTAGTCCAGCGATCTACAAGCTTCCAAATGCCATCACAAAAGAATGTTTTTGGCTGTGTGCGTAGCCAGTCATGCACCGCCTCCTTCAGGTCATCATCGCCTTGGAATCGCCGACTTCTCAAAGCGTCTTTTAGTGGTCCAAACAGGTAAAAACCCGAAGGTGCCAGGTCTGGACTGTAGGGTGGATGGTCGAGAACTTCAAATTTAAGTTCTTGAAGGCATTTTCTAGTCTGTGCAGCGGTATGAGGGCGCGCATTGTCGTGTAACAGAATAACACCTTCCGACAATCTCCCTCTCCGTTTTGCGAATTGCTGCTTGTTTTAACTCATTCCGAAGCATGTCAGAATACGATGCACTTGTTACTGTAGTTCCACGCTCTAGATAATGTTCAAGGATAGGGCCTTGTGTATCCCAAAACAGTGTTGCATAACTTTACCTGCTGACGGCTGCGCTTTGAACTTCCTTGCAACGGGAAATGTTGGATGCTTCCATTGCATGCTCTGTCGTTTGCTTTCTGGTTCATAGTGATGGATCCAGGTTTCATCTCCAGTGATAATGCGCTCCAAAAAGTTTTCACCTTCATTATGATACCGCGCCAAAAGACGAGAGCAGACGTCCATACGATTACGCTTGTGCTCTTCTCTCAACTGTTTTATTGTTAATCTTCTGTCATCGAAAATCATGGCTCTGGCTTCTTCCTGCTTGTCACCACTGGTTGATGTTGACGGTCGTCCTGAGCGCAGAGGAGCATCTGTCACACATGTCCGACCTTCCTTGAACATTTGAATCCACTCGTACACACTTCGCCGTGGTAACGCATTATTCCCATACTGAGCAGATAAACGCGTGTGAATTTCAGCGACTTTCACACCTTCTGCCCACAAAAAACGAACCACGGATCTCTGTTCTTCCAGAGTACAAATTAAAAGCGGCGCAGCCATGCTCACTACTCGTATGATATGTGACAACTACGAGTAGCCTAAATAAGCCTTTGATCTCAGTTTGGCTCGTTATTACGAGTATATAATATTATATAAGGGGTTCCAAAAAACCTTAGCCCCCCCCATTTGCAGCTTACATGTTTACTTATATCTAAATAGTTTCTAGTGATTATAAAAATATATAAAATTCTTTATTTATTGCAGGTATTAAAATTACTCTAGCTGATAAAGTGATAATATAATGGCTTCTCAATTAATTGGTGATTCGGAGAGGCAACGTGTGATAGATCGCGTACGAGCAATAACATTTCAGGAAGCTCGTGATGCTGGAGCCACCATTATAACACGTTCATGGGTTGCCAAAAAGTTGCGAAGAAGTGAGGACTTCGTCAAAAGAAATTGGAATAAAACTTTGGATGAATGTGAAGTGGATACAACCAAATCTGGGCGCCCAAATTTGCCACTCTCTCAGGAAACAAAGGACATCATTGAAAGCGGTACGCGTAAGCGGAAAAACAGCTGTGCTAGACTTTCTAGAGAGATCGAAGTGTTGAGAGGAAAGATCGTTAGTGGTGAGATCATTCGACTGTACCGTCATAGGCAAGGTTTAAAGCCTTGGCATGAACTTCCAAAGCCAAGAAAAACTCAACTTAACATCGATGACAGAATGTGGTTTGCCCATTATTATGAAGATTGGGATGTGGATGATTTCATGCATTTAGCTGTCTCCGATGAATTTTTTGTTTACGTAACACGTCGGCCTAACTACCAAAATGATCGAGTGTGGGCCACAACACCAGATGAAATCGATGACAATGAACATCATCGCGAATTATTAAAAAGTCCAGACTGTGTTGGTGCGTTTGTTTTGTTCACTGCAAAGAAGCTCATGTGGGTGCTGAAGCCAAATGGTCAGAGTTGGGATGGACAGTATTTTCGTGATATTATTCTATCCCAGCATGTCATTCCTTTTCTAAGAAGCCCAAACAATGTTATGGATGTCGATCAGGTCACACTTCTGCACGATAAGGCCCCCCTGCTTTAAGGCATTAGCCACTCAACAGTTGTTGCGGAACCATGAGATCGATTTCTTTGGAAATGAAGAATGGCCAGGAAATTCTCCTGACCTGAACGTCTGTGAACACATTGGATCAGTTATAAAGGACAAGGTTGAATGTCTCTTGTTTCAAGAACCTGCAGAAAATCGATTTTCGAAGGATACAGTGACGCAACACATCGAAACTGTTTTAGCAAATTTGCGTAACGATCAAGATCTATTCACGTCACTTTTGGCAAGCTACCCAAAGCGAATTCAGGCTGTCTTGGAAGCCAATGGCGGGAACACCAAGTTTTAATTGTTTCTCATTAAATGCAGGATTAAATTCTCTTTTGTAAGGTATGTTTAGTTTTACTGTACCTTTAATGGTTTAGGCCATGGGCGGGGGGCCTAAGGTTTATTGGAGCCCCTTATGCTATATTATCACTAAAATAAAATGGGCGGATACTTATTGAAGTACCCTCGTATATCGTATTATTTACTGACTTCTATTATCAAATAAAAAACTATAGAAAAATCGAAATGTCTCTTTACTTTTGTCAACCATATATATATATATATATATATATAGGGTAGCCCAAAAGGTACCTACGAAGTTTAGGCCTTTATTTCACCAAAACTAATGAGAGTACAAAGTTCAAACGCCATTCAAATCAGCATCTCAAGCCATTTATATGACAATGTGTTCGATGTGCTGTCCCTCCACTTCGACGATTTTTCGCAACCTCATCCCAAAATTCGATACCACGCTGCGGAGAACCTCCGTCGGAATGTCGACGATTTGACGTTCAATCGATGATTTCAGCTCCTCCAAAGTCTTTGGGTTCCTCTGGTAAACTCTATCTTTGAGGTATCCCCACAAAAAGAAGTCACACGGGTTGAGATCAGGCGAATAGGCAGGCCAATCAATGCCGCTTCCATAGTGCTTCCGATAGTTCAAATCAATGACATTCTCTCCAAACTGATGTTAAACAAATGGCGTGAGTAGTATGGTGTGTCGGCAAATTTTCATCGATTTCTATTAATTCGTTTCGGAGAAAATGTAAGTTAATGTTGGTAGGTACCTTTTGGGCCGCCAATATATATATATATATGCGTCTCGGTGGAGTAGTGGTTGGCGTCGCTAACTACGAGTCCATAGGCCCCGGGATCGAGACCCGGTGACGGCAGCCGGCGCGCAGCA
>JAJOZX010000264.1:545000-617500 GCA_023014485.1 Bathynomus jamesi
AAAAATTTCACTATTATTTTTGAAATCAGCACTAAAAAGTCTGTAAGGAACACCCAACACTACCAGAGGAACCGAATCTTTGTTGAACAGTGTCATCTTTCAGTTTCCTTACACTATATACGTATAAATGTTTCCACAGGTGTTTAATATGCGCCAGGTTGTACTAACTTTTACATTATAGCGTAGTGGTCAGCACCCTCGCCTTCTACTCAAAAGGTGTTGGATTCAGATCTTGGAGGTACTTTTGCATTCTACAAATATCATGCGTGTTCAAGCGTGATGTTCCATATGTACTCTATATATACACAGGGTGTTTCATAACATGTGGGACGCACTTTCAGGATGGATTCAGGACCTGAAAACAATGAAAAAAGTTTATATAAACATATGCCCGAAATCGCTTTGTTTCCGAGTTACAGCCCGTTTTGTGTTCCAGCAATTCTTTCCGCAAATTGTTTACAAACACTGCTTGCCGACAATGTTTGTGAGTGTGTACGAGACTTATTTCATGTATGGCCTTGCCGATTGTAATGTTTCATACACTCTATGACACTTTTTCAATATCGTTGAGTGTAGAGCCATCTGTCAGTCAGAGGTGCATCGCGGTGTTTCACTGTTCGTATTCGTAACTTCTTACCGTGAATAAGTGCAGTCCAGTTAAAAAAAAAGTTAAAAGTTTTTGTGCTATTCAGTGATAGTGTGCATTTGAAGTGAGAATGGAGTCTTATTCAAACAGAGAAATGGCAGACGTGCATCTCATGTATGGACTTGCCGACTGTAATGCGGCCGCAGCAAGACGTCTGTATGCGGAAAGGTTTCCGAATCGCCGTCTGCCAGATAAGAAGGCCTTTCAGAGAATAGACGAGCGTCTTGGTGATACAGGATCATTCAACAAGCGAGTTTCGAATGGTGGTAGACCAATCAGTGCCAGAACTGTTGAGTTGGAGGAGCGGGTCCTGAATCGAGTGGAGGAACATCCTAGTGTCAGCACTCGAAGGATAGCAGCAGCAGAAGGTGTAAGATACAGAACTGTGTGGAGAATTTTACGGGAACAACAGCTTTACCCATATCACATTCAGAGAGTGATAGCTGATTTCCCACCACGAGAGGCTTTTTGTACTTGGTTCCTTCAACAGTGTGCTCGCGATCCTCTTTTTCTATCCTCCGTGTTGTTTTCTGATGGCGTGATCAATTTTCACAACACTCATCACTGGGCCGAAGAGAATCCGCATGCTATCATCCAGTCAAGGCACCAACAACAATTTAGTATCACTGTATGGGCAGGGCTTATTGCCGACAACTTAATCGGTCCTTTTTTTCATGGAGGACCCATTGCGTGGCCTGCTCGCTCCCCGGACCTGAATCCACTCGATTTTTACCCGTGAAGTCATCTGAAATCCTCGTTTACGTGACACTCATTGACAACGTTGAAATTCTTCGTCAACGTGTAGACCAAGGATGTCAGAAAATCCGAGCAATACCTGGAATGTTTGAACGCGTCAGGCAGTCTATGACGAGGCGTGTTCAGGCGTGTATTCAAGCGCAAGGCGGTCATTTTGAGCACTTCCTTTAAAGGTAAGGCGGATACTTGCTGGAACATATAACGGATTGTAACTCGGAAACAAAGCGATTTCGAGCATATGCTTATATAAACTTTTTTCATTGTTTTCAGGTCCTGAATCCATCCTGAAAGTGCGTCCCACATGTTATGAAACACCCTCTATATATATATATATATATATATATATATATGAGATATTCCGCGCAAGACGAGAAAGAGAGAACGAAACAAATGAAAAAATGAGGTAACCACCCGGGAATCGAACCCGGGATCTTCCGATTGCCGGTCAGATGCGATCGGAAGATCCCGGGTTCGATTCCCGGGTGGTTACCTCATTTTTTCATTTGTTTCGTTCTCTCTTTCTCGTCTTACACGGAATATCTCCTATACAAGCGTCGTTCTTTACGTTATTTATACTGCGTGTTCTTTGCAGTTGTATATATATATATATATATATATATATATATATGGTGATGCAACATGTTTTCGGGTTTGTTTGTATTTTTGTTGAGGGTGAACATGGACCCCAGGAAAACTTGTTTTCTTTTTGAACTGTTGCTCAAGAGTAATATTATTAAAAAAAATAAGCCTATAAGTGGATGATGAAACAATGTGATATGTTTTGCTACGTCTTATAGGATCCTATTAACTTTCATTGTTGAATATAAAGAGTAATTTATTATGATTACTCTTTAATATTTAATAGTTTAATGTATCACATTACTTACTTATCGGTAAGTACTTTAATGTAGCCTGTCACGGTATGGTTGGGATTTTAAATATGGCGTACTTTTCTCTCCCCGATTCCTCCTTTGTATTAAAAATGTAGAAGAGAGTTGAAAATATTAGGTAACCTCTCGTACGAGGGGTCACGAACGAGCGATCCATGGTCCAGATTCAGACAGCCGAGCGTTTTTAGACCCATACTCGGATTATAGGATTTACTTTGTATCACCCGAAGATCAGGGCCCCCAGCCTTCGTTAGTTAGCCTTATAAGGCTAACTAACGAAACTATCACTACTTAACCTAACCAATCGTTAGATCAACTGTACGCCCTTGACGATTGGTTAGGTTAAGTCGTGATATTTTCGTTAGTTAGCCTTATAAAGTTAACTAAAGAAGGGTGGGGGCCCTGATCTTCGGGTGATCCTTTTCTTTAAAATACTGACAAACTTTGACATTTCGAAAAAAATCAAAATCGAAATTTGTTTATTCTTTTTTAAGGTAAATTATACGAAGGTTATGAATAATGGTAAACTCCTATTTCATAACCTTCATAACTTATACAAAGACTATATTTTATTCGGGTTTTGAAATAAAGGTTAAGTTGATTTCGGTGAAATAATACCAGCGCCAGTCATAACACCGCTTCCCGTCGATCAGCAGCGAAGTTACGCGACACTGGGTCTGGAAAGTAGTTGGATGGAAGATCGTCCTTGGCGTCCAGATTATGTAGCGATCCGCGGTTCGCGTAAAGTCGTAGGTCGTCTCCGTCGTGTGACCTTAAATGTTACGAAGGAGGTTAAACAACTTTATCGTTACATTTTTATGTAAACGCTCCGGGGGGAGGGCGAAGTGTGGGTAACGGACCTTGATAGTTACGGAAATTGTTACAGTGTTCGCGTCAAAATATGTTCGTTTTCCAGTTTCGCTTGGGCCAAAGCGTATCTTTCGAATGCGCTAAATATTTTAGGCTTTATAAGTCTACGCGAGAGTTCACCTAACCTTACCACTCACTGATATGGCATAAAAGGATGTTTCTTTCATTTGGCCCGAACGAAACAATAAAAAAACGAATGCAGTTTGGCTAATAAATTAAAATTTTGGCGGAAACGCTAAGCCCGATGTCCTCCGCTCTTGGGCCTAACATACATTAATATAAAATCCTTTTTAATTTTTATATGCATGCTAGATATTTTTCTTCGTTTTTATAACATTTAACAATTATTTTATTGGTCATATACTTGTCTATATTTTTCTTTTGAAATATAAAAGAAGCTGAAAAAGCTCTATATATTAATCCTGTAGGTCTAAGTTTAATTAAAAGAAAGTCTATTTTATATATTTAAAATATACATACATAATATTCTCTTGTTTTTACAACATATAAAGACTAATTTATTGAAACTATATATCTAATATCACTGTAAATAGATTTTCTATTGCATTCAGCAAATAACAATAAAGTAAAAAACGTCAAAAAACAGCGAACAACAATCCCCATTTTTTGCAGCACGATATTATATTTCGTGCTGCAAAAAATGGGGATTGTTGTTCGCTGTTTTTTTTTGACGTTTTTGACGTTTTTCACAATTTTTTTTTCGAATCGAATCTCGAATCAAATCATCCCAAACAATTCAAATCGAGTCGAATCAACTGTACACATATAGATTAGAGTGTTTCTACACATAATTAGTAATAAGCATAAAATTAATTAAATCTTCTTGAGAACAAAGGACAAAGTAAATCCTTCTAAAAAAAAATGTATTAAGTATTTGATCATGAGGAGGAACAATGATATTAAAGTATGATAAAAGTTTTATTGCGCGAGAGATTGGTCTCAGTATATAGATTGAATTATAATCTAAGTAAAAAGAAAATGTTTATTTACGAAAGTGTTCTTCAAAACAACATCACTGATGTTGTTTATTGGACTTAATGGAGATTCGAAAATATCGAATCGGAGCCCAAGCTAACGAATCAAATCGAATCCTCTCTCACGATTCGAAATCAAATCGAATCTCGAAGCTTCGCAGGACCCTAATATATCTGTAACCTATACCCATTTCGTCGACGTAACCTAACCTAACTTAACTTAATGTAACCTAATAATAATAGAAAGTCAAGTCGATTAGATGTCGATATATATATATATATATGATGAATAAAACCACGAAGGAAAGGAAACACAAAAAGGTGCTCAAGCGCTTTCGTCTAATGACATCCTCAGGAACACTGAAGTACATAAAAGGTTACGGCCTATATATAGGTTACAGAAAGAAAAAAAATAAATAAATAACATACACACAAACACACATATATATATACACACATACATATCTACACACATACATACATATATATATATATATATATATATATATATATATATATATATGCAATAAACGGAGAAGTAAAAATAAAAATTAAAAATTAAAAATTAGAGGATTAACAAAGAGGCATACAGATTTGTAAGGAAAAATATCGATTTTTAGCACAAGAGCAAATGAATTATAAAAATACAAATTTATACTGGAAATCTGCCCGGGTTTTAACACTTTGATTTTTGGATGTGCGTGTACATAGGGAAAGCCCAGGTTTTAAGTTTAGTATCTATCGGAAAACAACAAACAATTTGTCCTACGTACACTTTTACTCGGGACATGACACCCCCACTAAGAAGGCCATTTTTTCATCAATGTTTCTCCGCGCCCTTAGGATCGCCAGTCCGGAATACATCGATGCCGAATTGGAAAAAATCAACGGTATTGGAAGTGATCTGTGTTTTCCATCTGCGTTTATGGAATCTTGTCTCAACAAGGCAAAACGAACTTTCTATCGTGTCAATAATAACACTCGTACTTTGTCAAAAAATATTTTAGTACTTCCATTTTTCCCGGGCTTTTTAGGCATTGCTAATGTACTTAAACTTTTGGATATTAATGTAGTATTTTCATATAACAATATTGTGAAAAATATCATAGTAAAAAATAGCCCTACCAATAATTCAGGCATTATCTATAAAATTGGGTGTAAACAATGTGATTCCTTTTACATAGGTCAGACGGGAAAGGATTTGCACACACGTATAAAACAGCATCAATATTCCGTTAGAACAGGACAGTTGTCCAGTGCTCTTTTTGTCCATTTGTCAGAGTTATCCCACTGTATTGATTGGAATAATGCTTCAGTTTTATTTCATTCTAGCAACATTGTTAATAGAAATATTCTTGAGTCTGCCATTATCCAACTTTCAAATAACTTCAACATAAGCAAAGGTCTTTTTCAACTCGATCCTGTTGTTTTGAATTCCTTCAAAACAAATTTAGATAAAAAGGGTAGGACGCTAAATCTTTGGTAAACTTGTATGCTACTTTATTAACTTTTAATCTTCATTTTATTTTTATATATATCGAAACTTGACTCTAAAAGGCAAAGTGTTAAAATCCGGGCAGATTTCCAGTATAAATTTGTTTTATAATTCATTTGATCTTGTGCTAAAAATCGATATTTTTCCTTACAAATCTGTATGCCTCTTTGTTAATCCTCTAATTTTTAATTTTTAATTTTTATTTTTACTTCTCCGTTTATTGCATAATATATATATATATATATATATATATATATATATATGTGTGTGTAGATATGTATGTGTGTATATATATATATATATGTGTTTGTGTGTATGTATGTTATTTATTTATTTTTTTTATTTCTGTAACCTATATATAGGCCGTAACCTTTTATGTACTTCAGTGTTCCTGAGGATGTCATTAGACGAAAGCGCTTGAGCACCTTTTTGTGTTTCCTTTCCTTCGTGGTTTTATTCATCATAAATATTTTTCACGTGTTACTTTCGTGAAATAATTTTCATATATATATATATATATATATATATATATATATATATATATATATATATACAGGGTGAGTCAAAAGTAGCGCCCGATTTCTGTCAGTTGATTGTTTGTTTGCCATTTGTATTACAGTGTACAAGAAGGTAGAAATAAATGAATGACATGTTTATCTAACCATTTATTCGGGGGAAAATTATAACGGAACTGTACCAAGCTGTTTACTTGCAATTTTCAAAGTGCCCTCCCTCGTGATCGATGCACAATTGCAGCCGAGGGGCACAGAGTGGCACACACGCCTGCAGAGTTCGATATCAATTTCCTCAAACTTTGCAGTGATTTGAGCCTTCAATTCCTGAATGGTACGAGGCTTTTCACGATAAACAAGGTCTTTCATGAGCCCCCCCAAAGAAAGAAATCTGGAGGTGTAAGGTCTGGGAGCGTGCCGGAACTCGATCGGCCCGCTGCGGCCGATCCACTTTCCGGGAAAGTTTTCATCAAGCCACTGACGAACATGACGTCCATAATGAGGTGGAGCTCCATCTTGCTGGAAATAACAGTCCTGATCTTGTACCCTGGGCCAAAAGAAGGTTTGCAGCATATCCAGGTAAATTTCTGCAGTGACAGATCCCTCAAAGAAAAAGGGTCCAATTATCCCTAATGGAGATATGGCTGCCCAAACTGTCACGCCAGGTAAATTTACCTCCTTCTCAACTGTCACTCTTGGGTTCTCCGCAGCCCAGTAGACACAATTGTGTCTGTTAATTGTGCCGTTAAGCTTAAAACAGCCTCATCTGACCACCAGATGTTGTCTAGCATTGTGTCCTCTTCGTCAAGTTTAGCTAAGAACTCTTCGCAAAATTGAAGACGGCGGTCGTCATCTCCATCATGAAGGGCATGCAGTAAGCGTGGAATGTAAGGTTTCCATTTTTTTCTGGTGAAGGATACGGATAACACTTGATTGGCTCACTTCCAACTCTGCAGATAAACGGCGAGTTGACTTTTGCGGACTTTGTTCCAGTCTCCTGATGGCTTCTTCAGCCTTAGCTACATTCGTTTGCCGTTTTCGGACGACCGGACTTCTTTGCAGTGGCTACCGACCCTGTTGCTTCAAATTTCTCGACAATCAATTGTATGTTTCTTCCCTGGGGTGGGTTAATATCGAATTCCTGTGCCAAACGGCGTGCCGCCATCGTTGGTTGTTCATTACATTTGTAGTAATGTTTCACGGCCGCAATGCGTTGATTCATTGAAAGATAATTCATGGTTCAATTTGGTGCAAATTCAGTAACTTTCCAAACTCTCAGCAATAACCTGCAAAACAAAAACAAAAATAAATAAACTAAGAAAATTAATAATCTGCAAGACAATTATTAACAACATGACTTCCCAGAAAGAATGACAGCCGAAAAAACAGAAATCGGGCGCTACTTTTGACTCACCCTGTATATATCAAGACGTTAGGAAGGCGTAGCGAAAACGATTGATCTCCCCTCTCCCATTTTTCTTAATCTTCCCTTCTCTACTCCCCCCATCTACTTGTCCCCTCTATCCCCTCTTTGATAAAAAACCCTTTTTTAATGTTTGCGTGATGTGTGAAGGGGAACTGAAGACGGCGGCGTTTCTGCTTGGCTAAAACCATGAATGCTGAAGACAAAAGTAATGGTTGAGGGTAGTTTGGATTCCTCTTAAAAACAGGCATTGATACAATTTCTTTCTTTTTTCTTTTCTTTTAACAACAAATTTTTAACCACTTACTACTTATGTAAAACTCGGAAAATAAAATTTTCTTTTAAGAAAAAACAAATTTTCTCAACATAATCCCACTTAGAAAAAGAAAAATGAAAAAGTTGAAGAATGTTGGGAGAGAAAAGAATACGAAGAAAAGAAATGGAAACGTATGAAGAGAGAAAAGATGTTTAAGCCTGCTCGGTTAGGTTACTTTAGATGAAACCAAGCTGTATAGGTTTGGGGATCCGAACCCCGAGGCATACTGATCTGAGTGGTTGATCTGTTCACGTCCTTCGTCCAGCTGAGGGCATTGAGAAGGGCACTAACGCCACCAACCATGAAAAACAAACTTCTTTTTCAATGGTCGTTATGTGTATTGAATTGAAGGAAAACTATTTTTTTTATTTCGAAATTTAACTGAATATTAAAAATAGAGAGCTGAAAATGGTTTTTGACCTTAAGTTTATAATTCCAGGATGTTTTTTCTTAAATTTAAAAAAATAGCTCATAGAAAAAAATTCCCTTATGTAAATCCCAAGAAAAATATTTTTTACTTTGAAGAAACTATTTATATCCTTGTAGTGTTATTTACATATCAAAGATAGGGAATCGCTATGAACCGGAATCGATAAATTGATAAAGGTTATTTTTTAAAATTGAAATCGGAAAAAACTGAAATTGAAATAAAATAAAATTAAAAACTTAAAACTGAAATCGAAATCGATATTTTTGGTTGTTTTATAAATTAAAGAATATTTTTAAATAAGTGAAGGTAGTTTTAATTGGGATTTACTGACACGAGACAAAACTTATCAAACAAAAAAACATTTGGATATTGAGACGTGATAGAAATGTTTTTGACTTATACTCGTACATACGCTTTATCTCATCCCGTAAGACTATATATCTGAAGATACAGTGTACGTATAGAAAGGCAACTTATCAGCTTTTTCATTATGGCTCTATCTTTTTAATATATTCGCTTCCCTCTTCGTATAGGTGGAGAGATATCACGAGTAAAGAGAAAAAGTCGCACCGAGATGAGAAGCGGATTAGCAAAAGTAAAAAAAAGTACCGGACAACCGCGTGACGTTAAGCGTGCGACTTAATTTGTAAGTATCAGTTCATTCGAATCTTTCGAAGGCGAAAGATCAATTTTACTGACGAAGAATAACGACTGAACTTTACGGGATCGATACGAAATGAAATCGATAATAAAAAGCTTCGTAAGGAATATATAACTCGAAGATATTAAATATTATCAAATATTTATTAAATATTAGAGTTTATTGCACTTAGAAAATGTCGATATAATTCATAAAGTGAAAGCGAAAATCGAACAGTTTCCTACCCCTGTTACTTATAAATACTACGGTATTAGATAGTTCTCGACTGAAGCTTTACTAGTCCCTCGACTAATACTACGTATTATTATTATTATCATTATTATTATTATTGAAATCGTTACGGTTATTAATATTATTACTATTATTCAGGGGTGCAGTGCCAATTTTATAGGTGCCGGAGCTCTGGTGGGCCTGACAAAAGCCTGCCATTTCCTATCCTGTTTCTATATATGCCACACGATGACTAAGTATTTCGTGTTTGCACTCACTCACTAAACTGTTGATAAATTAATGGAGAAATTTTTTTGTTGCTTGTTATGGTAATTCCTCCAAACTTCCTCTTGCAGAGGTGCCGGAGCGGCGCTCCGGTGAGCTCCGGCAGCACTGCACCCCTGCTATTATTCCACGATGAAGACTACAACCTTCACTTTTCATCGGATCTTCATGAAACTTAGTGGAAATATTCGTCATATGACTGGAATTTTCCCAAATCGGCTGATTCTCACCATTTTTTACTCTAGATCAGTGTATGAACTCCAAAAATATTGCGCGGGCGAGCAAATGTATTGAAGTGAAAAAATTCTCCTTGAAACACGGGCTTATAATTTTAATTAAAAATATTGCCGTTATTAATAGTATTATCGGTATTAGTGATAATTTCTAAAATCATCACTTTTCAACCGAACGCGTGATCAAACTTGGTACGGATGTTCGGGAAAAATGTTGTTTTCAATGAATATCATTTCGGACAAATTTCATAAATTTTGAATTCAGGACATCCCATGAAAGTGCGAAAAAATTCGCCTATTTTAGGTATGCTCCTGTACTTTCATGGAAAAAATATGGTATATCTCCGCTACGCATTTCTTTTCGAATGAATTTTCAGTAATTATTGCTCGTACAACGATGTCTATTTAAACTATATGACGAGCGTGGTGACTTTCGAAAGGACTTACAGAGCTCTGAAACCACGTTTAAAACTAAAAATATTCTTTTATAACCCGTTAGCTTCAATTTTACGTTTTCATGAAGTACGATGCAACGAAAAAAATCATTAAAAATTCAAAATAGTAATTTCATAAAAAATGTATAGAACAAAAATTATAGAAAAATTACTCCTCTTTAGAATGATACTGATTTTGTGCGTGTACTCTTTAGAGTTTGTGAGCGTTTTTATCTATAAATGAGGATGGGTCGAAAACCTCAAATTTGAAAAATATTCCTAGACAGTTGGTTACTAAAGTCACTTCACAAATATATATAACTGCGCGAAACTCTTCAAAAGTTGTATCAAATACAATAATTTAAAATTAAAAATTTTCAAAATCAATTAAAAAAGGTCATGAAATAATAAATTTTTAACGTAGCGAGTTTATTTTTATACTCTTTCGTAAACGATGTTGAGGCGCATATAAGGTAAAAATTTTAAGTTCACACCTATTATAGTTTTTATTTGAGGATGTAATGAACGTCATCTTTAGGTTACATTTTGCGGTGTAGGCTGAGGTTAGAATGTTTTAAAATTTCGTAGGAGACAAACGCTTATGGACAGTTAACTAAAAATGTCACATCTTCCATATACGGGGCTCCAATAAACCTTAGCCCCCCCGCTCATGGCCTAAACCATTAGAGGTACAGTAAAACTAAACATACCTTACAAAAGAGAATTTAATCCTGCATTTAATGAGAAACAATTAAAACTTGGTGTTCCCGCCATTGGCTGCCAAGACAGCCTGAATTCGCTTTGGGTAGCTTGCCAAAAGTGACGTGAATAGATCTTGATCGTTACGCAAATTTGCTAAAACAGTTTCAATGTGTTGCGTCATTGTATCCTTCGAAAATCGATTTTCTGCAGGTTCTTGAAACAAGAGACATTCAACCTTGTCCTTTATAACTGATCCAATGTGTTCACAGACGTTCAGGTCAGGAGAATTTCCTGGCCATTCTTCATTTCCAAAGAAATCGATCTCATGGTTCCGCAACAACTGTTGAGTGGCTAATGCCTTAAAGCAGGGGGCCTTATCGTGCAGAAGTATGACCTGATCGACATCCATAACATTGTTTGGGTTTCTTAGAAAAGGAATGACATGCTGGGATAGAATAATATCACGAAAATACTGTCCATCCCAACTCTGACCATTTGGCTTCAGCACCCACATGAGCTTCTTTGCAGTGAACAAAACAAACGCACCAACACAGTCTGGACTTTTTAATAATTCGCGATAATGTTCATTGTCATCGATTTCTTCTGGTGTTGTGGCCCACACTCGATCATTTTGGTAGTTAGGCCGACGTGTTACGTAAACAAAAAATTCATCGGAGACAGCTAAATGCATGAAATCATCCACATCCCAATCTTCAAGATAATGGGCAAACCACATTCTATCATCGATGTTAAGTTGAGTTTTTCTTGGCTTTGGAAGTTCATGCCAAGGCTTTAAACCTTGCCTATGACGGTACAGTCGAATGATCTCACCACTAACGATCTTTCTTCTCAACACTTCGATCTCTCTAGAAAGTTTAGCACAGCTGTTTTTCCGCTTACGCGTACCGCTTTCAATGATGTCCTTTGTTTCCTGAGAGAGTGGCAAATTTGGGCGCCCAGATTTGGTTGTATCCATTTCACATTCATCCAAAGTTTTATTCCAATTTCTTTTGACGAAGTCCTCACTTCTTCGCAACTTTTTGGCAACTCATGAACGTGTTATAAAGGTGGCTCCAGCATCACGAGCTTCCCGAAATGTTATTGCTCGGATGCGATCTATCACACGTTGCCTCTCCGAATCACCAATTAATTGAGAAGCCATTATATTATCACTTTATCAGCTAGAGTAATTTTAATACCTGCAATAAATAAAGAATTTTATATATTTTTATAATCACTAAAAACTATTTCCATATAAGTAAACACGTAAGCTGCAAATTGGGGGGGGCTAAGGTCAACTGAATACCCGATTAGGTTCATTGAATGCCCGGTTAGGTCAACTGTACGCCCTTGACGATTGGTTAGGTTTAGTCGTGATATTTTCGTTAAAACTAACGAAAATATCACGACAAAACCTAACCAGTCGTCAAGGGGGTACAGTTGACCTAACCGGAAATTCAAATTTTATCCTATGTAAATAATGGTTCTCTATAAACCGGAAATATGATAGAATATAATAGAATTTTCAAGATATGTATCTTATATACATATCTTAAAAATTCTATTATGTAAATAAGATAAGTAAAACCTGTTAAATTATCTTCCTCCTAATATTGACCTTTTAAAGTATGTCCCCCCTCTCTGAAGCTGGGGGGGGGGATAGTTTAAAAGATCCGCCGAAAGAATGCATGTCTCAAAAATATATATTTTTTAATTCTATTCAATAGTACAGTAAATCCTCGATTTAACGCACTAATTCCAGCCACCCCATTCCCTTAAATCGAATATTCCCTTAAATTGTACAAAATTTCAGGCATTAAAAAAAATTATGCATAATGCTTAGGAAGAATTCCCTAGACAAAAAAGTAGACATGACTTACCTTAAAATTTGGGGGTTATGGCGTTTGTTGTAGGTGGCCTGACACAGGTATGACCCCCAAACCTGTGCCAGGCTTGAGGGGTGAATTACTCTGGCTCAACATCACCCTCCAGAAGCACGGCAGGTACCTCTGGGGTGACTGGCTCTGTGGTAGTAGAAGCACTGCGAGAAAAGCTGAGGGTTGGAGCTGGTGAAGATGAAGGGGTTGATGACAATCCTGATGTTGAGGGTAGTGGAACATCAAGAGTGGAATGGCTGTCAGATCTTCGTCTTTGAGGGGCAGGAGGCTTGAAGAAATCATCAATCTTAGTCTGGATCGGGGGACACATGGCTTGTTGTTTCTTGACGACCCTGGTTTTCATCTCCCTCAGATGGTCATAGAAGGGCTGCAGGTCTTCATGCTTGGTGGTGATCAGAAAGTTGAGGAGCGCATCAAGATTATTTCGCATCTCAGACAGCTTCATCGATGGAGTTGTAGATGTCTCTTCTTCTTCTTCCAAGCTTGTTTCTAAGAGACTTGAGGCCAAAGAAACTTCTGCAGCAATCTCGTCTTCAGATTGGATGTGGTACCCGGGGTCTCTACCATCAATCTCCAGCCACTCCTCGATGTCCTCTTGCTGTACATCGTCCTCTCCAGCATTGCGGAAGACCATTCTGCATTCCTCTACCGTCAATCCCTCGAAGTCTGATGTCTTCTCTTGCAGCTGGGTTTGATGGTTGTGGCCAAACAAGGCATTCCAGCCATGGACCAGGGTTCGAACACTCACCGTATCCCATGCTTTTTTTTACATTGTGCACTACATCATAAAAGTTGTAGTTCTTGTAGGCCTGCAGACTTCTTTCTCCTCTTGTATCTGGCACGTCTTCTGCCGGGGGAAGCTCCACACCAAGAAGATCATCAAGCTTTCTTGTTACCCTCATAGGACACAGGGAGACTGTTCATGAAGGGGCGTAATGCCATTGGCCTCTTCGCAGTTCCAACAACCGTCGGCTTCAGGAGGTGGATACCATCGGCATTGGCACACAGCAGGAGACACACGACTCTTGCTCATTTTGTGCCCGGGGACACTTGCCTCTGCTCTCGCTGCCCGCGTGTTGCTCGGCAATGCCTTCCAAAAGAGGCCCGTCTCATCACCATTGTAGATTTGGAAGTCCTGCAAATTCGTTTCTATCCTCAGCCCCTTCATCTCTTCTACGAAGGGAGCAACACTGGCGGTATCAACACTGCATCTTTCGCCGACAATCTTACGGTCCTGGTCACCCAGCCAGTGCTAGCATGAAAATTTTAAATATTTAATTTTTCTGAAAACCTTAATCCAGTTGACTGGAGCTCTGGACCTCGGACCGGTAGCCCTTGAGCCCTTTGCTGTTTGTACCAGTTGTACACGGCGTTGTCCAGGTCTTGATGTGATGGCTTCTTTAATAACTTTTTTTCGAGAACCTTATTTTTGTCACTAGCACTAGCACTCGTCTCATGCTGCAGCCTATAGCTCTTAAGGTGCTGCTTATCACCTTTCAGTTGGTAAACTTGTGTTTTTCTAATGTTATACTCTGCCATCACAGCAGCCACTGACGCTCCTTTCTCAAGCTTTTCAGTTCTCTAACTTCTGCATGAT
Organism: Bathynomus jamesi; assembly: GCA_023014485.1. Classification (NCBI taxonomy): domain Eukaryota; kingdom Metazoa; phylum Arthropoda; class Malacostraca; order Isopoda; family Cirolanidae; genus Bathynomus; species Bathynomus jamesi. The sequence continues at coordinate 559,354 of JAJOZX010000264.1, forward strand.
AATAAAAGCACAGTTAAGCACAAACACAGTGAGCAGCAATGCAACACAGCGGCGAGGCGACAGGGTACAGACTGGCTACATGTAACAAAACACGAACACACGAAAACACGTGCGCATCCGTCCCTCCTTTTTACGGAGCACTATTCTGATTTAACGAACTAGTTCGCTAAATTGATCACTCAATAACGGAGAAAAATCCTCCCACTAAATCGCTCCTCCGTTATATCGAGTTCCGTTATATCGAGGCTTTACTGTATTTCAATAGTTAAACTTTAAAGGAAGTGCTGAACGCACGTTCGCGAAAATTTTTCATAGGAAGCGGTCTGCAGCAACACTAGTACGAATGTACATACCTTATAGTGGAACTTATAATCTTTTAATATAGTGTACAGGGTGTTCGTAAAGTCCCTATCTATTTCAGTGAAAACGTAGCAAAAAGGGTAAAATTCAATAACAATATAATAGAAGGCATGTACTTAATGAATACTTAAGCATATGATTCTACATGAGCACCATCAGTATTTCTACAGAGTTCGAATCTGTTAGCAGCATTGCGGAACACATTTTGGAGCATGACAGGGGTTATTTTTGTAACTGCTGTTACGATACGAGCACGTAAATGTCTCAGCTTCATTCAGATGACATTTTAAACACCGTCGTCTTTCAACAAGATGGGGCACCCTGTCATTACGCAAACATTGGTCGGGAGTACCTAAATGAACGATTTCCAAATCGGTGGATCGGACGTGGAGGCAACAGGCCCTGGGCGGCTCGATCTCCTGACCTAACGCCCTTGGATTTCTTTGCCTGGGACTTTATCAAGTCAAACGTCTATCAAACGAAGGTTACAGGTCTGCAAGATTTACGTGCTCGTATCGTAGCAGTAGTTACAAAAATAACCCCTGTCATGCTCCAAAATGTGTTCCGCAATGTTGCTGACAGATTCGAACTCTGTAGAGATACTGATGGTGCTTATGTAGAATCATATGCTTAAGTATTCATTAAATGTATGCCATCTATTACATTGTTATTGAATTTTACCCTTTTTGCTACGTTTTCACTGAAATAGATATGGACTTTATAAACACCCTGTATATCACAACTGGGGCTTTAAATTTAAAAAATTGACCGCATTCATGATATTTGCTCAGAGCAGCAAATTGTGAAGTTTGCGTTTTGTTATTTGAATGTGCTGTACAGTAGAAGGGAAGCACACAAGCTCTCTCTCCCTCTATTTCTAATATTGCATCTATTTCTAATATATAGGCCACCTCACTACCCCGTTGATAAGGATACACACTTGTGTAATCAATTAAGTAGATTAGTGAATAATAAGATTAGTGTAAATTTTGGTGATTTTAACTGTAGTAACATAAACTGGCAAGACAAAATAGCTGATGCTGAGGGCTCAAGACTATTGGAATTTGCAGATGATAATTTATTAAGTCAGTGGGTTGGCGGTCCTACGAGGGGTAATAGTAAACTACAGGGTGTTCAAAAAGTCGCATTACCCCCAACAAAATGTACATATTGTAATACCAATTTTATTTTTGTGTGATTAATTGAATTTATATGCGAGTCGTTAACTTTTTTTTTTCCTTTTTCCAGGTATTAGAGTTGTGTGGACAATGGAAGACCTCCACTTACACTCTGGAGTAGAGTTGCCAGATTTTTCAAATGCCCATGCGGGACAAAAAAATTTCTGAGAGTTTTTTTAAAGACCAAATTTTTGTTAAAATTGAAACTAGATTTATTCAATGGTTACAACAAACAAAATTAGAAAAATTTTATTACAATAATGCTTAACAATTAAACATCGTGAATGAATTGAAATTCTAAATCAATTCATCCCTAAAAAATTGGCTGAAAAAATATTTTTTGCGGGACATTTTGAACGCGGGATTTTTGGATCAAATGCGGGACGTCTGGCAACCCTACTCTGGAGGAAAGGATAGTGATGGGCACATGGGCTCATGAAAGATCACATACTGGTGAAATGATGCATGATATCCAGAATGATTTCAACACAAGATTCAATAAGACTGCACCACCAAACAAGACAGTATTACACTTGGAGAAAAAGCTGTTTGAAACTGGCTCCGTCAAGGACAGACCACGGTCGGGAAGACCAACAACGCGAGCAGAACAGTGTGAAGGTGTGATTACATCGGTGGCTCGTTCACCGAAAAAAATCACTCGGGGAAACGATCACAAGAACTTGCAGTCCCCATGTCCACAATGAAAGATCACATGACAGAAGATCTTGGCATGAAACCATACCGCCGTCATTTGATGGTGCACACGCAGATATTCTTGATTAGTAACTGTAATTAGTAACTGTATTTACTGTAATTAAAGTAATTGTTGCTAGTCACTTGTTTCTTAAATTACATGTATCACATATAAATACAATTAATCATCAAAATAAAATTGGTATTACGATATGTACATTTTGTAGGTGGTGACGGGACTTTTCGAACACCCCGTAGATCTCATATTCACAAGCGAAGATGACCTAGTCTCTAACCTGACTATTGGTGAAATTTTGAGTAAGAGCGACCACAATTTGATTACGTTTGATCTCAGGGTTCCAATTAGTACTCGAGAAAAGACGCACAAAAGATTGCATTTCTCCAGAGCAAATTTTGAAAGCTTCCGAAATAGTTTAAACACTATTTAATTTCTAATAAGCGAGGATGTCAATGTGACCTGGAGCTCATGTAGGGGATTAATTTAGAATATTACAGGACACTTTTATACCCAATAAAATAGATTCCTCCTTGTCAACCAAGACGCCGAAATGGTTTAACAATGAAATTAGCAATGTTCTTATGGAAAGAAATAGAGCCTACGAAATACTAAAGTACCGGGTGTCAGAGAATTATCTGTACAATTTTTGGCTGTTATTAAAAGTCAACCCATAAAGTGTAGAAATTCCAGTGTTGTCCCATTTTACAGAGAAACTCATTAAGTTTTTTCTGATAACAAGTTTTGACAAGTTTTTTCTTTTTTGTACGGGGGTGACAGACATTGATGATTTAAAAGCAAGAATCACAGCTGCTATTGAGCGAATTGATGTGGATATGCTGCAGCGTACATGGCAACATTTGGATTATCGATTGGATGTTTTGCGAATCACTGATGGTGCACATATCGAATGTTTGTAACAACGTTACTTTAATAAAAGAAACTTTTGAAAATACAGATTCTAAATAATCTTGTTTAAGAATTTTACGTGTGTTATCAAGAATTTTATTAAAAGATGAAATTGTACAGATAATTTTCGGACACACTGGAATTTCTAAAAAACTTGTCAAAACTTGGTATCAGAAAAAACTTAATGAGATTCTCTGTAAAATGGGACAACACTGGAGTTTCTACACTTCATGGTTGACTTTTAATAACAGCCAAAACTTGTACAGATAATTCTCGGACACCCTGTACCTATTAAGTAATTCAGAAAATTATATAACCCTACGTTGGAGGGTTAAATTCTTAATTAGACCAGGTAAACGTGATGAAGCTAGAGTTGCCTCACTCTATAAACTTAACCTTAAAGAGTTTTTTGTCCATATTAACAGCAGAAAGCCAATTAAAAATTTTGTAGGTCCCCTAAAAGATAGAAATGGCATAGTGAAATTTAGTGATATAGATGTACAGTAGCTAATACGCTGAATGGGTTCTTTGTTACAGTTTTCACGGTAGAAGACTTAACTGAAGTACCAAATCCTCGGATTACGTATAACGGTGACCATCCCTTAGACACCATAATTTTTACGAAAGATGAGGTGCAACAACTAATTGACAAGATGAATAAGTACGGATCATTTGGTCCAAATTTATTTCTTCCAAAGGTATTGAAAGAGGTTAGCCACAATATTGTTGATGATTTAGTAACTATATTCAAACAGTGTTTCGAATTAGGGAACGTTCCAACTGAATGAAAATTAGCAAATGTAACACCAATCTCCAAAAAGGGGGATAGACAAAGTCCGTGTAATTACCGCCCGATCAGATTAATGTCAATTGTCGGCAAGCTGTTGGAATCCATTATTACAGAACGTATCGTGTATCACCTTGAATCAAACAATTTAATTTTTGATTCTCAACATGGATTGAGGGGCTTAGATCTTGTCTAACAAATCTGTTAGAATTTTTCCATAATATGTATACTTTATACGACTCAATTAGAGCAATAGGTATAGTGTATCTTGACTTTCAAAAAGTCTGACAAAATCCCTCACGCGAGATTAATGACTAAAGTTAGATGACTAGGAATTACGGGCTCGTTTCCAACTGGATTGAAGATTGGTTAAGAGATAGAAAGCAGAGAGTGGTAATAAATGGAGTGGCTTCGGAGTGGGTACCCCTTCACCAGTGGGGTTCCACAGGGTTCTGTTCCGGGTCCTTTACTCTTTATTATCTATATTAACGCTATAGACGTTGGGCTCCTAAGTACAATTTCTAAATTTGCGGATGATACCAAGTTAAGAAATAGTGTAGGTAATGAGGAGAGCGTAAGAACGCTCCAAAATGATCTTCATAAGTTGGGCGAATGGTCTGCTACTTGGCAGATGCCATTCAACTTGAACAAATGTAAGGTAATTCACATAGTTACAAGAACCCGAAAACCGATTACTCTCTGTTGGGAGGAACTTGACTAAGACTGATCTAGGGAAAGACTTAGGAGTTTATAGTAGTAATGATCTCAAACCGTCAAAGCACTGTGTAGAAGTCGAAAAGAAAGCCTTAAAAATAATAGGTTATATTAAAAAACAAAAGGAGATTGTAATGTCTCTACAATTCACTAGTTTTACCTTAACTCAAGTATTGTGTGCAACTTTGGTCTCCGTCCCTTAGGAAGGATATTGAAAGGTTGGAAAGGGTACAAGCAAGGGCCACGAAATTGATCCCTTCAATGAGACTCCAAAACTACCAACGAAGATTAGAAAGCTTAAATCTCTTTACCTTAGAGACCAGGAGGTTGCACGGTCAGCTTATTCAAGCTTTCAAATGCTCAATGCAATAGACAGGGTAGACTACAGGAAATTATTCTAATTTAATACCAATCCAACAAGAAATAGTGATTTTAAATTGGAACTTAAAGCATTCAGTACCTCCATCTGTGGTAATTTCTTCTATAAAATAGTTAGTATCTGGAACCAACTTCCCTCGGAGGTTGTTTCAAGCCAAAGTATAAATCTGTTCTCAATACACTCAGGGTTTAAGACTGTCCTCACATATAATAGAATTTAAGAAAATAGTAATGAAATGAAATGAAAAGGTTTATTGGCAGACTGTAGTCCATATGACAGATATTATTAACACAATGACAGTTCATATACTAAGGATAGAAATATATACAATTGATTAGAAATAATACTGCACTGTCGAAGTTAAGTGGAGCGACAGACAGACGTTTTCGTACCAAGAAGTCCATAGCTTAGAGGATAAATGGCAGGACTCATGGATAGCTTGGATGATCGGGTTGGTTGATTTTTTAATTCTTTGCATTAGACTGTGTTGAACAAGTCTTGTTACCTCCGGGAAGCTCGGGACATTGCGGGTAGTAAACATTTGCGAAGCTGAGCATCTCGTGGGTAATTTATGTAAGAGTCTAAAAGACCTGTTGTACAGCAAATTTAGGGTTCTGCCAGAACCTTTTTTATAATTCACCCAGAGTTGCTGACCGTATATATTACTGCAGAAAGTACGAAAGAGTGTCTTTAGCTTCACTTGTAAAGAAACGAAAGTTCCTTATGGTTATATTCGCTTTAGCACAAAGGCTTTGAGATTGTTTTCTTATATCCGAGTCATCACTCAAGGAGCTGGTAATAGTTTGACCCAAATACTTAAACTCTTGTACTTCCTCAATTACTTCACCATTCATTTAAAACCTTATATCAGCTGGCTGATTACAGCTTTTAGGATGAAATTGCATAGCCTTAGTTTTTGTAACATTAAAAAGAATATCATGTTTCTGCGAATACATTTCGCAGACGTTTAGTAGCCGATCCAGACTTTTAACAGAGGGACTTATTAACACCATATCATCGGCATAAGCTAAGTTATTCATCCTTGTGTTATCTATACAACATCCCACTGCTGCCTCATTAAGTGAAGCAATTAATCCGTCAATATACACATTAAACAGCATAGGGGAGAGCAAGGAGCCTTGTCTCACCCGGCAAGAGGAGCCAAAACACTCGGATAGTACATTGCCCCACCTAACAGTGAAAGATTGGTGGGAATACCAAAATTTCAATAAATTTAATATGTACATGGGAGCCTTCCTGTCTTCTAGCTTTGCAAATAAAATATTGTGGTTCACCCTATCATATGCCTTACTTATATCTAGGAAACAGCTATAAATAGTTGAATTACTGTCAATGTATTTAGTTAGTGTTTCTTTAAGTACATAGATACACAGGTCAGTTGAGTTGGACCTTTTAAAGCCAAACTGATTAGATGTCCATAGGAAATCATTTAATCGGAGTAACAAGAGTTTTTCTAGTAGTTTTGAGAAGCAGGAAGCGACAGCAATAGACCTGTAATTATTGCTGGACAGAATGTCTCCGTACTTATTTTTGACCAGGGGCAAGATATATACCCTCATAAACTCTGCAGGGATATAGCTATGAGCTAGCATGGCTGATAGGAGCAATGATATATGCAGACATACTACGTCATTTGCATATTTTAAGTGCTCATTCGATAAGTCATCTACCCCTGACGCAGAACCAGTCTTTAACTCTTTAATTAACCTCTTTACTTCAGAAAATGATATCAAAGTATTCTCCCTTGTCCCTCCCACAATCGTTTCGCTGCAATCTATCTTAAGATTATCCCTACTCACACTGTTAAGAATGTTAGAATAGTGGTTTTTCCACAGCTTTGCAATTTCATCATCCCCCGACACCCCATCGATTGTCGGAGGGAGGACATTTTTGACACCCGTTTGATTCTTAACAAATTTCCAAAATTTGTTATTATCGTTATTTATGCGAGTATTATAATATAACACTGCGGGAGTTTGTTTAAACACTTCTTCTTACACTTAATTCTCCCCTCATTTTAGAGAGACTTTCCTGGTTGATTGTGTTCCACATAGCATGATCAACCGTCGAACAACTCTTTTTTTTTATCACCTTCCTCATAAACACCTCTAAGTGGGAGAGACTTGAATTCGCCGTAGCAACAACGGGTGGCCACCCACGAAACACTTTCATTCTCCATAAGGGACAAGTACACGCGGATAGATACAGGACCTCCAACTGACATTTCTCGCTGGAAAGAGATTTCTCTCCTCTCGTGGTAGCACAACATCGCAAAGTATGAACGATTCAGTATATCACTTGCTGCATAAACACCTTTCATGACGGGGGACCTAAGTTGAAACTCGACGACATTCAAAGAGTTGGCAGACACATACACATGACAGACATCTAGTTACAGAAAATACGCTCACACACTTGCCTGCCTTGTTTACATGTCTAAGAATAGAATAATAAAAGAAATGCATGTCATGGAATAGGTAAGGTGGAGTTGCGTTACTGCCATCATGATTTTTTTTTCCTCTGCTTTCTCTTGGGTAGCTGGATGCACGTGACGGGCGAGGGCACGATGTGGGAAATCTGATTTCTGTTCTTAATTCATGTTTCCACCCCTTTTCTGTACAAGCATTTCATCAATTTGTCAGCGTGATGGCTTTGCGAGTAGATGGAGCCTTTAGCTCTCTCTTAATCCTTTTGGGGCTAGCCTGAAGTGGGTCATGGGGTCTTTGTCAGACAGAGGGTCTATTACTGGGTTTCTATTACTATTACTTTTGATTTCTTCTATTACTATTACTTTATTTTTCATCTATTACTAGGTAATCTATTACTATTACTTTTGTATGTGGGGTACTTCACTCATTTGAAAAGGGTCTTTATGTCTATTTAAATGCAATTAGAAGCAGTGTGTTATCAAATATTTGTTTCAACCAAATCATTACAATTTTAGAGACTACGTCTTGATAAATTGTACTTTATTGAAGGAAAAATTTGCCACAATATTAGTTCACATACATGTTATTTTAGTTTAGAGTAGATTTAGTTAATTTTTTCAGTTCTTTGTTCACACAATATGTTCATTGCCACTGTAATAGAAAAGTAATAGACTATATCTATTACTGTGCCTTCTATTACTATTACAGCCAAAAAATTATGATCTATTACTACTACTATTACTATTACTTGAAAAATCCTGTAATAGTCTATTACTATTACCTATTACTATTACCCCATGTCTGATCTTTGTTGGACCGATACCTCAGTAAATAGAGATGTAAATATGTTGTATAAAATCAGAACCATATGTTCAAGGTTTTTGTGACGGTACCGAGTGGCTGATGTGTGATCGGACAAATATATTATTGGTTAGTTTACACAGGGGTGCTATATAGCGTACGATCTCCATGTGTGAACACTGCACAGCGTAATTGTTGAGCTAGCTTATTTATGTATTCTCTTTCCTGTAAAACTTAGCTACTTTTCTAGGGTTAAAGTATTTTTTTAACTTTTTTCTGTACCCGCTTCTGGCGTGCAGGGAGCGGAGGGCGGGGAGAGAGCCTTGTGTGTTTCTATTTTTCTATTACTGTTACAATTGGCTAAAAATGAACCAGTTTAATAGCGGGAACCTCTGCCAGTGGACCGAAAGGTCTTTGAGGCTTTCTCTTGTGCTTCTCTCTCTACAGGGTGTCCCATAAGTCCGGCATCATAGGAAAAATAATAAAAAAAGGCAAAACAAAAGCTTTTATTTACAGAACGTGCTCAATATGTCCACCATTGTTTTCAATACACAAATTCAGACGTGATACCCAGTCAGCAAGCACACGGTGAATGATGTCAGGAGTAATGGTGTTACATGCCCCAATAATGCGCTGCTGCAAATGTTCAACACTCCTAATTTTCTTTGCGTATACCAGCGTTTTCAAGTGGCCCCAGAGATAAAAATCTAGTGGCGTGAGATCCGGGCTTCTAGCTGACCATTCCACAGGCCCTCGACGTCCTATCCAATGACCAGGGAATTGTTGGTACAGGTATTCCCTTACTTGGGTGCTGTAATGTGCAGGAGCGCCGTCTTGCTGGAACCATGTTGGGAAATTTCCTTCTTCGTTCAAGACACTGGGAAATGCTTCTTCCTTGAGCATACGTAGGTTGGTGCCTCCAGTGACATGTTCATCGAAAAAGAGGGGGCCTATGATGCGATCCTTCCAAATGCCACGCCATACCATCACCCGAGATGCACCTTGTTCCTTTGAAGAGGTATACCAGTGAGGGTTGTTTTGAGACCAGTAGCGGGTGTTCTGTCGATTTATCTCACTATTTCCATAAAAAACAGTCTCGTCACTGAACAGAATGGTGGACGGGAAATTGGCATCCCGAGCATATGAATTATGGTTTGTAGAAATAGAAAAATATGAATTTCTCCTATGATGCCGGACTTATGGGACACCCTGTATATATAACCTTGGTTTTGCTTCTGCCCGAATTCAGTCTTGTCACCACCTTAGACCGACAGTTTAACGTGGAATCCAACCACGCCCCACCAGCAGCCCAGCTTCTTAACCACTATGCTACCCAGGGTACCCATTTATCTACCAACCAATTTCTTTATTGTGTTGTGTGGAAGGATGAACAGCTGGGTTTTTGCTGCACGCCGCCTGCCGTCACCGGGTCTCGATCCCGGGCCAATGGATTCGTCATCAGCGACGCTAACCACTACACCACCGAGGCGCATCTATATATCTTACAACTCAGAATGGTTCTCTGAGAAACTTTTATGTTACACACAGATTGTGCATGGAACAAGGAACTCTGGGAAAATTAAATCCACTATAGTCCGAATCAGTAATAACTTATTCGGACTATAGTGGATTTAATTTTACCACGAGAGTTCCTCGTTCTACGCACGGTCTGTGTGTAGCGCACACACACACACACACATACATATATATACTCGTATACGAGTATGTGTTTTCAGGATACAAGTTACTGCAAATCGACAAAATTTGATTAGCTAACCATACGGTATATCTACAGTAAGTACATAATACAGTATTTACTCCCCTAAATACACTCCTGAATTTACTGCAACGAAGTTGTAATTCCTTCTTTGGTAATATATTAACGAGAAAAGATTCAAGTGTTAACTCAAATAAAAAGTAAAACTTAAAAAAAATCGTATAAAATTAAAAATTAATTAATTAATGGAGAAAACAAAAAGAAAATCGAGTGATAACTAAAATAAAAAGTAAAATTTTAAAAAATTTAAAATCAGATATACTCGTAAATAGTTACAAATAATAAAATAAAATAAGACTATAAATACCACGATCGTGATAACGTACACAGGGTTAATTATTATTTAATGGAAAAACAAAAAATATTTTCAAGGGTAACTAAATAGTAAATTTTGAAAAAAATCATTAAAAATATGATATAATTTTAAATACCACGATCATCACAACGTATAGAGGGTTAAATAGTCATTGATGGAAAAATAAAAGTTTTCAAGGGCTAACTAAAATAAAAAGTACATTTTTAAAAATCATTTAAAATACTATATACATTACTCTTAAATGGACATAAGTTAAAAAATAAATAAGACTATAAATACAGAGATTATTAAAACGTATACTGAGTTAAATATTAATTAATTTGAAAAGAAAGAAAAATTCAAGTAATAATTAAAATAAAAAGTAAAATTTTTAAAAATCATTTAGAAAACGATATACTCATAAATGGGCAGAAAAAAAAACTATATCACTCTCATCACATAATATTAAAAGTTAAACATTAATGAGTGAAAAACCAAAAAAAATTAAGCGTTAACTAAAATAAAAAGTAAAGTAAAAAAAAAATCATTTAAATACGATATACCTTTGGTTAGCTTCCGCCCGAATTGTTCATTCTGACGAAGGTCAAGCTTTCCACTCCACCTTAGACCTACAGTTTAACGTGGAATCCGAACCACGCCCCACCAGCATCCCAGCTTCATACCCACTAGGCTACCCAGGGTACCCATTTATCTACCAACCAAATTTTTTTATTGTGTGGAAGGATGAATAGCTGGGTTTTGCTGCGCACCGCCTGCCGTCACCGGGTCTCGATCCCGGTGCCGATGGATTCGTAAGCAGCGACGCTAACCATTACACCACCGAGACGCTCTCTCTCTCTCTCTCTCTCTCTCTCTCTCTCTCTCTATATATATATATATATATATATATATGCGGTGGTGTGGGAGCAATTCCGGCCCATTGCTGGACGTCTAACATGTAAGCCACTTTCCATAAGTCTCCCTCTAACGGTTCGCTCCGATACACTAACGTCTCGAGACCTTTCCAGCTCATTGCGGACGTTTGTGGCAGTCAAGCGGCGATCTCGCAAAACACTCAAGACGATGAAACGATCGTCACGGGCAGATGTGCAGCGCGATCTTCCAGATCCTCGTTTTCGGGTGTATTCTCCTGTCTCCACATAACGTTGGTAGACACGTCGAACCGTTGTTGCTGGAATTCCTAGCGCATCGGCGACATAACGCTGCCTCCGACCATCTTCAATTAGAGCGACGACTCTTGCCACGTTCACGGCACTCAAATCCATTGCAAATGTCCAATTCTGAAACCTAAAAGAATTAGAAGTATGATATATCTGTTACTAAATGCAAATGCCTACTCCCACTAGTGGAAGAAAAAAGTGGCACTAGCAGTCTAAGAGCAACTGAATGTCAGATTGTCGAATTCTTAAAAGAAGTCGAAAATTCGTTGATTTTTCTGCCGCTCAGTATATATATATATAATTATATACACACACTGTATAATTTGATACTTGTTTCACTGTGATATGTATTATGTGTGATAATTAGATTATTTGGATCTTTTCCGTTTGGGGGCTAGCAGCGAATTTTAATGAAAATCGGTATACTAATGTAGTTTTGGTCACTGATTTCAAAAATAACTCTTTTTTTTTTTTTGGAGAAATGAAAAACAAACACGTTAGAGCACTTTAAATAATTAATGTGTTTTTAACGAAAATATCATGACTTAACCTAATCAATCATCAAGGGCGTACAGTTGACCTAACCGCGTATTCAATTTGCCTAACCTGGCATTAAATTGACCGAAATGGGCATTAATTCTTGATTTTTTTTCTGCTACTTTTACAGATCTGCCGGGATCCTTCAAAAAAACGTATTCTTCGTAAAGTTGCACTTTTTACCATTTGACCGACGCTTTTGGCAACGAAAGAACTGGGTATTTTTATCAAAGGAACACAGTTTCCCACACTTAGAGCACTTTTTCATAAACAGAAGCAGTTTGTGACACAATCCTCTGTAACTACACTGCGTTCGCACTTATTAAGCAGATTACATTTTCTCCAATGTTTTCAAAAGTTTTTCCCCGATTTCAATGAAATTTGTAGCAAATAATCACTATATATAGCAGCATTGATGGTATTCATTTCGATAAAATATTTTGATAATTAAAATAATTATCTCATTTTATTGAAAAATATGTAAAATATAGTGTTCCGAATTATTAAGCAAGTATTCTATTTACGGATCTAAATGGTGAAAATGGGTAAGAAGAAGGATTTAACACTAACTGAGAAAAGAAAAATAGTCAAGTTACTCGCTGAAAATATAAAATCTATTGAAATTGCGAAGCAGTTTGGCAGAGCTTATCGAACTGTAAACAAGTTTGTAGCGGAGGGTACCAAACTGAGGCAGCGAAGTGATAAAGGCGCTATAAGAAAAGTGACAAGGCGGCAGATATCTATAATCAAGCGCAAATTGCAAAGCATCCATTGTCCTCAAGTAAAGAGGTTTTTGAGCAGGCTGGCATACATAATGTACCAAGAACATGTCGATGTGGAATCCTCCAAACAATTGGCAAGACGCGTAAACCTATGATTCAGTCACCATTAACACCCAGGTACAAGAAGCAGCGTGTTGAATGGGCGCGTCAGTACGTGAAAACAGATTTTAATACTGCATTGTTCACCGATGAATGAAAAGCAACCCTTGAGGGACTTAATGTTTGGTCAAGAAGATGGATTGCTGAGAGCCAATTTCTACCATCGAGATTACCTCCGCCAACAAGGTGGAGGTATTGTCATGTTTTGGGCAGGATTGATAGTCAATGAAGTAGCTGTCCATACAGAGTGCCTGATGGTGTAAAAATGAATGTCCAGTCTTACACAAACTTTCTAAAAGAAAACCTCATTCCATGGTAGAGATTAGTAGTATAGCCGCAAAATGCCAGAGTGCAGAAATATTACGTAATGTTGCAAGAGTGCCACCCCATCCCCTTTGTTGCAAGAGTGCCACCCCATCCCCTTTGTTGCAAGAGTGCCACCCCACCCCCTTTTGTTGCAAAAAAAAGAAAAAGAAAATTCCCCCAGAGAGAGAGAGAGAGAGAGAGAGAGAGAGAGAGAGAGAGAGAGAGAGAGAGAGAGAGAGAGAGAGAGAGTACCGACCTTTGTTGCCAACCCAAAAATGGGATTGCATGGGGCATGCAACTTGGAGGCGGAGTTTTCCCCGAAGCTATTCCCCCAAAGGGGCATACCTAACCTAAGAGGCCTCTATGGGAGGGAAGGGGTTTCCTCACCACCCAAAGGGCCAGAAAGAGAAAGGACCAGAGATCCTTGCTCGGCTGGGAGCCAAGCTTGTATGACTCCGTCGTCCGCCTCCCGCTCTTTTATAGACCTCTAACACCAGTACACATTTGAAAACTTGTCGATCGATTTTTACAAACTAGTTGGTGATTGTATATAATTTGAGTGCGCTGATCTCAAAAATATAGTTAGTTTTTCCCTATCACGTATGGTTTTCTTACTACAGGGTGTGTCATAAATCCCCCATTTATCCCCAAATGTGAACCATCTTATCGAGACCAACATTGGATTGCACATGCTAAACCATAAATTTTGTTGTTATAGACTACAGTAACGCTTACATAATAATGTAGGGTAAATATATATACGAACCAGTCCCGTTCCCAGCAAAATACTCTCCCCTCCCATCAATGGGTGGTTAACATTTGGGGACAGATGAGGTATTACAACACCCCTTGTAGCACGAAATCTTTAGGTGATAGAGTAAAACCTAATTAAAGCAGAATTAAATAGCTCCTAGCTCTTGGACAAGCATATTGCTTGTTTATGAAAGAATAAAAAAATAACAAAGAAACAAAATCTATTTACCTTCTTTACTTGCAAACCTTTCAGGACTTATTCGAAAGACTTAAGACTACGAAGGTAGATGTGACTAATGACGACTAAACCGGTGCTTCTTTGATGTTTTCTTATGCTGTGCGTTAGGTTGATCTCGTTGCAGACACCAGCAGTAATCCGCCATCATATTTGTATGCCATTTTCCTTGATATCTTCTTACCATGGTTTTGATGTCCTGGTGAAATCGTTACCCTTGCTCCTCACTGACATCGAGATTTTCGGGAAAACGGTCAAGATGCGAAAATAAGAAGTGAACTTTCAGGCTCATGTTGCAGCCTAAGGCGCAAAACTTTTTAAGCATATTCTCCACCAGTCTTTCATAATTTTGGCTTTTGTAGTTTCCCAAGAAGTTTTCAACAACATTTTTTAAACCAAGCCATGCTTCTTTTTCTTTATTGGTCATTGTGTTCAGGAAATGATCATCTGTCAATAACTTTCTAATCTGAGGACCTATAAAAACACCTTCCTTTATTTTCTCGTAGCTAATCTTTGGATATTTTGAACAAATGTACTTGAAACACTCACCTTCTCTATTCAGTGCTTTAACATACTGCTTCATCAAGCCTAACTTAATGTGCAAGGGTGGTAGGAGGATTTTATTTGGTTCAATTAGATGTTCATGTAAAATGTTCTTTGATCCTGGGGTAAGATTCTCTCTAGGAGGCCAAGTTTTCCTCTTCCAGTGCTGGTCACGTGCAAAACTATCCCATTCGCAGATGAAACATGGCATCTTAGTGTATCCTGATTGCTGGTAACATGCAAAGGACTTTGAGATCCCCACACAATATCCATCTGTGATTTTGATACTGAATTTTTTCCAGAAGCAGTTTCATGTTATCATAGGTCTCTTTTAAATGAGTAGAATGGGCCACTGGTTTTAGAGGAATCTATAAACAACCTCCAGTCACTGGTTTGGTATTCGATGCCTAGCTTGCACACTAATCCTGTGATGTCTTTGCAAAATACCAAGGGACCATCTTCTTCGAAAAAAGGCACGAAGTCTCACGATTTCTGTACCAAGCGAAGTATGTGTCGGATGCCAATAAATTGTTCTCCTGCAATCTAGACCCCAAAAGTTCTGCAGAGTCCTTAGGCAGATTCAAATCCCTGACTAAGTCATTTAGTTCGGCTTGGGTTAATGGTTTAGGATCTCGGTCAGCTGTTGGCTGTTCATAAACATCATCATTGTCTGGATTTGGAGCTGAATCAGAATCTGAATTGTATTGATCCAGACTCGGGTGGGCGGGGAATAGGAACTTCTGGACCATGGGGTACCGGCCTTATTGCAGATGGAAGACTTGGGTATTGAAGGCTCTTTATTCTTTGCATTATAACCTTTAGCATTGCAAGAACAGAAGTAGCAGTCGTCGGTATGGTTTCTAGGCTTGCGCCATACCATAGGGATCCCAAATGGCAAACTTTTCTTTTTACCTTTGCTCCAATTCCTTAGTGCCGCAACACACGTAAGACAAACCTTGTGTGGAGCCCAACTTTTGTCTTGATATCCTAATTTAATTCCAAAATAAGCATGATAAGCTCTCTTAATGAAGGTCATTACATTTGTCCTTTGTTTTACAACAACATACCGACCACAAATATAACAAAATATGTCTGGACTATGGGTACATCCTCTAGAAGCCATTATTAAAATTTTAAAGACGTAATGTTAGAATTATCTATCTGAAACATGAAAACACGAAATTAATTAAAGATAAAAAAGGTAAAAAATTACAAAACGCCCCAAAATTGTTTTGCTAATAACTTTAAAACTGTGGGTGATAGAAAAAACTGGTAGCATTTTTGAATTCAGCGCAGCGAACTGCTTCAGTATCAACTCAAAATAAAGAAATCGATTTTCATGCAGACCGGTGTAATCAGCCAGTTGGCTGAGTTGCCAGATAGCGCCATGTATTTAATTCATCAGCCAATAGAAGGCTGAGTTGCCAGTTTGTGCTATATATTTAATTAATTCATATATTAATCAGCCTAGAAGACTGAGTTGCCAGATAGCAATATTTATTAAATTATTTCGTATATTCATCCATTTGGTTGCTAAATACCACCATATATTTATATGATGATAGTTGTCAGGTACCACCATTTATTTTAATTCGTTACCACAACAGATGAATCTTCTCCTTAATTCCAATACTTTACTTTAAAAGAAATTCTGTTTATTAAATAAATAATTAGAATTTAAACACACTCTCTTTACACAACTAAAAAAAATCACTTTATTACACAATTCCTATTTTTATTATTAATATTACAATTTTCGTTAAGTCACGAATAACAGTGGGAAAAACGAAAGGAAAAGAAACCTTACGAAGAAAGGTGAAACAAACGATAATTTCAGGTCAAAACACACGGTCGTCTCCCCCCTCCCTCATTCCTCCCAAACTTCTCACCCCATCTGCGCTTGTATATATATATATATAAAACGAATGAACAACTCGTGCACACACACACACACATAGACACACACACATACTGTATATATATATATATATAATTTTATTTTCACAGTTAACTAGAAATAATATTCTGTGAATTTTCAAGTCCATTTAAGAAAAAAAGTATATAATAAATGAACACTTTGTGTGTGGGTAAATTTCAATTCAAAAAGAAAACTTATCACGTAAAATCAAAACGTATTTACAAGGAAAATAAACCTTAGGAAGAAAGGTGAAACAAACGACAATTTCAGGTCAAAACACACGGTCGTCTCCCCCTCCCTCATTCCCCCCAAACTTCTCACTCCATCTGCGCTTGTATATATATAATAAACGAATGAACTCGTGCACACACACACACACACACACACACACACACACACACACACACATATATATATATAATAATAATTTTATTTTCACAGTTAACTAGAAATAATATTCTGTGAAATTTCAAGTTCATTTAAAAAGAAAAAAAAAATAATAAATGAACACTGTGTGGGTAAATTCCAATTCAAAAAGAAAACTTATCACGTAAAATTTAACCGTAAAATTTAACCGTATTTACTAGAATTCTATCTCTAGAAATTTTTAATTAACTTTCGCCAACGATTACAAGCAAAATTAGAAATTTTTTATTAAAACAATGCTTAATAATTATTAGTTTCTCTATTTCAAATCACATGTACATTGAATTTCCTAGAATTCTCTAATATATATATATATATATATATATATATATATATATATATATATATATATATTATACTACATTTTTATTACCTGGAAACGCGTTTCAAATTCACGCACAAACTTTTTAAACTTTACTGTTAGATAAAGCACCGTTACTTCAATACGAAACATAGTATTATGAAAAGCAATCTTTTTCGTTAACAAAATTCAAGTTAGAGAAAAAATCATTAGAAAGACAAATTCCACTATATATATATATATATAATATATAATATATATATATATATGCTTAAAAAGAGAAGTACAAGCACCAAATTTTATTTCCTATCTTCGTCCATTGTTCGCACAGATGTGACCTGATACGCCCGGGGGGAAAATATATATATATAAAAGCAGAAAACTATCTTTAAATGCAAACAAATGGTGCGTACTGAAAGGAACCCTTCTTTCTACCTGGACACCTACAGAAAATATTTAATTTTTCTTTGTCTTACCATAAAAAGACCAATAAAATTTGTAATTAAACTAACATCCCCTTATCTACCTAAAAAGAAAACACTATATATATGTATATATAGTATAACGAAAAAACTATGTCACAAATTAATAGCATAGAATAGCTTTATTCTGAATTTTTACAACGTAAAAAAGTCTAACATAGCTTTTCTAATAATAATAATAATAATATTTGGTATCTACTCTCGCAGAGAGAGAAGGTGGACGGGGCAAAAACGTCATCGTGCACCGTTACATTGAATACAAGCTTATAATCATGCCTTTTCAATCGGGGACTTTTTCTTAACGTCCCGAACTTTTCAATCGTGAACTCTTCTTCACAATGCATAGCTGTAGCCGAGATAATCTAATTCGCTACAACAGATGATTATTATATAAAGAAGTAGCTCTTCAGGGTGAACGGTGTAGGTGAGCTCAGCCCTGTACCGGTCAAGTGTTTTGTACCAAAGTTCATGATATTTCGAAGAGTCTAAACTTATTTAATAATCATCAACCTCTAGACCATTCTCACCTTGTTTAACCCTACACTCGGTAAACCCATCGAACAGAGCGGCGTATGCGTATTCGAGTACCGTATCGGAATAAAGCATAACCCTAACACGCTCGTCTAATATAGGTTTCAGCCTGCGTAATCCGACAATTTCAAACATTCTGTCGAGGATGAAACGGTTCCGCGTAGGAACAAGATCGTCATCAGCTGACCATTTCCACATCTCTCGTATATCAATGCATGGTTGTTCATTATTTATACTCAATGTGCAAACAATGACATATGAGGAGGCGTCACTAATCACATCTCTTATTGTATCTACGTCAGCTGGTATTTTATAACGGTCCTCAGCCAATCTCTCAAGCACCACGAAGATTGTATGCATCTCCTCGCACTTAAATAAATAGCGTCACGTCTGCTTGCATGCCTGCAGGTCGTTTCAAGCACACAGTTAATGGCAACGGTTTCTCGCCTGAATACGCGCAATGACTTCGTCACGGAGACGTCGTACGAGGCGTTGAGAATGCTTCTCAAAGGGAGCTCCACCGTATTCATCGAGGTGACTATTGCACTTCCACTTGTTCATTTTGACAAAGATTAAGCTTTTCACCCGCATTAGACCTACAGTTTAACATGGAATCCGGATCAGAAATACACCTCGTCAGGGAATTATTGCTCGCTCCTTCACATCATCTCGCCGAATTACTCATTTTGACAAAGATTAAGCTTTTCACCCGCATTAGACCTACAGTTTAACATGGAATCCGGATGAGAAATACACCTCGAGGGAATGATTGCTCACTCTTTCACATCAGCCCACCGAATTGAACAGAGATTAAGATTTTCACCCGCATTAGACCTACAGTTTAACGTGGAAACCGAATCAGAAATACATCTCGTCAGGGATTGTTTGCTCACTCTCACATCATCTCGCCGAATTACTCATTTTGACAAAGATTAAGCTTTTCACCCGCATTAGACCTACAGTTTAACATGGAATCCGGATCAGAAATGCACCTCGTCAGGGAATGATTGCTCACTCTCACATCAGCCCACCGAATTGATAATTTTGACAAAGATTAAGCTTTTCTCCCGCATTAGACCTACAGTTTAACGTGGAAACCGAATCAGAAATACATCTCGTAAGGGAATGATTGCTAGCTCTTTCACATCATAATTTCATCGAGATAATTCAAGCCCATATACAGGACCTACCTTGTCTATAAGACCTGTGGCGCGTGGAACATGCGGCCTTCAGAAGATGTGAACATCTGCTCTGTGGACCAGTTCAAGAAAATGGATCGGCCGAACCTTGCGATGTAGGAAATTTTTCCATGGAACCGTAACCACTGATACATCCTCGGTACGGATTGCAATACTTATTGAGGCACTTCTCGTCCTTGTATCTCCCTCATGTACACCTTCCACATTGTGTCCGACAACACAGAAACTCCAAAACTGTTGTGAAAGTGTAATGACAAAAAAAGAACAGCTTCAGAGTTCATTCACACCATGCGTACACTTATCTCGTGTACGCAGTGTACACCTTCCACATTGTGTCCGACATACTATTTTTCTTTTCCGCGAGAGAATACACATCTGAAATCCACAGCTTGCACCGCTCAACTGAGTACGCAGGGGTAGAGATATCCCCAGGTAGTAGCAGGATTCACTTTTTTTAGGCGTAAATGGCTTGTTCAGGTTGAATTGTCAGATACCACTTTATTTTAACTGTTCAGGTATACATTATTATGGAGAGTTACCAGATACCCCTTTTTATTTTAATTGTTCAGGTATACATTATTAGGTTGCCAGATTGTACCATTTATTTAATTAATTCTTAAAAGTTGGCTTAGAATTCCGCTAGTAGGTTTAGAAGGCGTAACCAACCATTTGGTATTATTGATTACAACCAAAAGAATTAAATAAAACAACATTACATCATTCTGTTTATTATAAATACATAGAAAATAAATATACATTTGAATGATCAATTAAAAATAATAATAGTTTAAGAAATATGAACGAGGAATATGCATATAATCAAAAATATATCCGTCAATATAACAGTACAGGATAAATATATATATATATACACACAATTATGGAGATATATAGAAAATAAATATACATTGGAATGCTCAAAATACAAAAATAGAAATAATATAACCATCAACATAGCAGAAATATATACACACAACTAAATAAATAAATACATACACTTTATCTTCTACAGCGCAACATAAAAAATAAGAAATAATATAACCATCAATATAGCAGAAATATACACACACACAATTGTTAAATAAATACATACACTTTATCTTCTACCGCGCAAAATAAGAAATCATGTAGCCATCAATATAGCAGAAATACCCACACACACACACACACACACACACAAATATGTTAAATATATAAATACATTTCACTTTTTTTTCAAAATACTAAACTCGCACTTATTCGAGTCTACAATTACATCATTTTTGCTCTACATTACGCAGTATACGCGGTTTAATAATATTTCACCGCTTAAAGTATAGGGAAACCTGTACTCGATATGAAGGGCCTTCATATCGTTCAGTACTATTTTTGTTCCCACTTTACATCCGGTTGGTAAGTTATCTTTAAATACGGCTAGAATACAATCAAAAACACGCACAGAGTTCATCGTTAGCGACATTATTAAACACAAGTTTATAAACACCCCTTTCCAATCGAGGGTTTATTTCTACCGACCCGAGCTTTTCAATCGTGAACTCATCTTCACTCAACATAGCGGTAATTGAAATAATCTTCTAAGTCGTTACGACAACTGCTCGTTATAGGCAGTTTTCTTTTTTACCACACCATTTCCACAAACTCCGGCGCACTATTTGAGAGGAACATATGCCCATATTTTTCCTTTTTTCGTCTCTAAAGTCTACTACTCGTCTCTAAAGTCTGCTAAAAACTCACGCAGGGCACTAGCAACAACCTCACTACGAACCTCATCATGATATACATTAATATAGTGGTAAAAATACTTAAGATTGTCCATGATGACGAGATTCACATTTTCAACCGAAGTATACGAGTACCATAGAGTATTTGTACATCTTGATCCTTCGCACGATCCAGTGTGGTTTTAAAAGAGGCAAAAGGGAGGAATAGGAAGTTTCTCGGTATCCACCACATCTTGACACTTTGCTGAATACCATTTCATGAACGTTGAACAAGCAATATTAAAGGTAGCCATTTCTACGCCGGCGAATACACGTCTGAGCTCAAGGGCTTACTGCAATCAACTGACCACGCAGGGAATCCCAGGTAACGCTAATTGAAACATGATTTATTTAATAAACGAAATATTCAAGTTATATATATTTACGAATACGTGTAATAAATAAGTTAACAATAGACACATCAAAGATTATATTCAAAACATATATATTTACAAACACGTGTAATAAATAAGTTAACAATAGACACATCAAAGATTATATTCAAGGTGTATATATATATATATATATATTTACAAATACGTGTGATAAATAAGTTAACAATTGAAATTATGTTAACAAGAAATAACAGAAAACAAGAAAAAACAAATGCATAGATTAAGAAATTGTATTTAAGGTTGCGTATTATATAAACTAATTATATATATCATCCGTAATGTCGATGATGGGGTGCTGTACCTCATCGTCATTCATATAAAATATATATATATATATATATCAACCTTCCTACATCACTAACTCTCTACCCCATTACCTCACTAACTCATCAGCCATAACTATCCAAGAGTAACCTACATCACTACCTTTCCACTACAGTACCTCATACTTCCACCACAGTACCTCACAACCCATAACTAACCTAAACTAACCGCAATTTAATGCAGTTCACCTAATAGCCTAACCTAACCTAATCACTGCCAGGTCTAACTCTCACGACCTCATTGCCTCTCTAACTCTACCTCTATCCACTACCTCACAACCTTCCTACATCACTACTTCCTCTCTAACCCATTACATCACCATTACACTAACTCAATACCTTGCTGCCTCTCTTAACACAAGAAATAACAGAAAACAAGAAAAAACAAATGCATAGATTAAGAAATTGTATTTAAGGTTGCGTATTATATAAACATTATATATATCATCCGTAATGTCGATGATGGGGTGCTGTACCTCATCGTCATTCATATAAAATATATATATATATATATATATATATATATATATCAACCTTCCTACATCACTAACTCTCTACCCCATTACCTCACTAACTCATCAGCCATAACTATCCAAGAGTAACCTACATCACTACCTTTCCACTACAGTACCCCATACCTCTCCACCACAGTACCTCACAACCCATAACTAACCTAAACTAACCGCAATTTAATGCAGTTCACCTAATAGCCTAACCTAACCTAATCACTGCCAGGTCTAACTCTCACGACCTCATTGCCTCTCTAACTCACTACCTCTATCCACTACACAACCTTCCTACATCACTACTTCCTCTCTAACCCATTACATCACCATTACA
Source organism: Bathynomus jamesi (assembly GCA_023014485.1). NCBI lineage: Eukaryota > Metazoa > Arthropoda > Malacostraca > Isopoda > Cirolanidae > Bathynomus > Bathynomus jamesi. The sequence goes on from JAJOZX010000264.1 coordinate 582,324, forward strand.
CTAACTCAATACCTTTCTGCCTCTCTACTCACTACATCACTACCACACTACCCATAGCTAGCCGAGAGTGACCTAACCTAAATTAATTTTTATAGCTTTCGATATCTGTACAAGCGTAACCTCACCTAGCCTAATGTGGGAAGTAATAGACGCTAATAATCTAGCCTACGCTTTCTGCTCTTTCTATTCATTATGATTACCATTAGTAAGGTACAGATTCACGTTTTAATTATTTCTTTTAACTTTGATCAAACTGTTACACGTTAAAAATGTTCCTCTGCGAAGGCAATAAAACGTATAAGGTGGAGCGAAAAACTTGACGTCACAACCCATCTAATTCAATACCTCTCTATCCACTACATCACTACCTCTCTACCACATTAGGCTAGGTGAGGTTACGCTTGTACAGATATCGAAAGCTATAAAAATTAATTTAGGTTAGGTCACTCGGCTAGCTATGGGTAGTGATGTAGTGAGTAGAGAGGCAGAAAGGTATTGAGTTAGTGTAATGGTGATGTAATGGGTTAGAGAGGAAGTAGTGATGTAGGAAGGTTGTGAGGTAGTGGATAGAGGTAGTGAGTTAGAGAGGCAATGAGGTCGTGAGAGTTAGACGTGGCAGTGATTAGGTTAGGTTAGGCTATTAGGTGAACTGCATTAAATTGCGGTTAGTTTAGGTTAGTTATGGGTTCTGAGGTACTGTGGTGGAGCGGTATGAGGTACTGTAGTGGAGAGGTAGTGATGTAGGTTACTCTTGGATAGTTATGGCTGATGAGTTACTGAGGTAATGGGATAGAGAGGTAGTGATGTAGGAAGGTTGATATATATATATATATATATATATGAATGACGATGAGGTACAGCACCCCATCATCAAAATTACGGATATATTTAATTAGTTTATATAATACGCAACCTTAAATACAATTTCTTAATCTATGCATTTGTTTTTTCTTGTTTTCTGTTATTTCTTGTGTTAACATAATTTCAATTGTTAACTTATTTATCACACGTATTTGTAAATATATATAGGTATATACACCTTGAATATAATCTTTGATGTGTCTATTGTTAACTTATATATTACACGTGTTTGTAAATATATATGTTTTGAATATAATCTTTGATGTGTCTATTGTTAACTTATTTATTACACGTATTCGTAAATATATATGACTTGAATATTTCGTTTATTAAATAAATCATGTTTCAATTAGCGTTACCTGGGATTCCCTGCGTGGTCAGTTGATTGCAGTAAGCCCTTGAGCTCAGACGTGTATTCGCCGGCGTAGAAGAAAATGGCTACCTTTAATATTACTTGTTCAACGTTTATGAAATGGTATTCAGCAAAGTGTCAAGATGTGGTGGATACCGAGAAACTTCCTATTCCTCCCTCCTTTGCCTCTTTTAAAACCACACTGGATCGTGCGAAGGATCAAGATGTACAAATACTCTATGGTTATTCTGGTGAGAGCGTTGTAGGCTTTCGTTGCACAGACGATGTATTGAAGTATGCTGTAGACCTAAGCTTTATAAAGTCTCATATATACCGTGAAGTAAAAGAAACAACGCGTGCAGAAGAGAAGCAGCAGATATGGATAGTGAGCCTTGTGGATGAGTGGTGTGATAAATGGTATTATATCATGCTACACCATGTCGAGTACTCGTACACTTCGGTTGAGAATGTGAATCTCGTCATCATGGACAATCTTAAGTATTTTTACCACTATATCAATGTATATCATGATGAGGTTCGTAGTGAGGTTGTTGCTAGTGCCCTGCGTGAGTTTTTAGCAGACTTTAGAGACGAGTAGTAGACTTTAGAGACGAAAAAAGGAAAAATATGGGCATATGTTCCTCTCAAATAGTACGCCGGAGTTTGTGGAAATGGTGAGTGGTAAAAAAGAAAACTGCCTATAACGAGCAGTTGTCGTAACGACTTAGAAGATTATTTCAATTACCGCTATGTTGAGTGAAGATGAGTTCACGATTGAAAAGCTCGGGTCGGTAGAAATAAACCCTCGATTGGAAAGGGGTGTTTATAAACTTGTTTAATAATGTGGCTAACGATGAACTCTGTGCGTGTTTTTTATTGTATTCTAGCCGTATTTAAAGATAACTTACCAACTGGATGTAAAGTGGGAACAAAAATAGTACTGAACGATATGAAGGCCCTTCATATCGAGTACAGGTTTCCCTATACTTTAAGCGGTGAAATATTATTAAACCGCGTATACTGCGTAATGCAGAGCAATAATGATGTAATTGTAGACTCGAATAAGTGCGAGTTTAGTATTTTGAAAAAAAAGTGAAATATATTTATATATTTAACATATTTGTGTGTGTGTGTGTGTGTGTGTGTGTATTTCTGCTATATTGATGGCTACACGATTTCTTATTTTGCGCGGTAGAAGATAAAGTGTATGTATTTATTTAACATAATTGTGTGTGTGTATATATTTCTGCTATATTGATGGTTATATTATTTCTTATTTTTATGAAGTTTATTTTCTATTTTTTTAAGTGTATGTTTTTATTTATTTAGTTGTGTATATATTTCTGCTATGTTGATGGTTATATTATTTCTTATTTTTTATTTTTGTATTTTGATCATTCCAATGTATATTTATTTTCTATATACCTCTATAATTATGTATATATATATATATTTCTCCTGTACTGTTATATTGACGGATATATTTTTGATTATATGCATATTCGTTCATATTTCTTAAACTATTATTATTTTTAATTGATCATTCAAATGTATATTTATTTTCTATATATTTATAATAAACAGAATGATGTAATGTTTTTATTTAATTCTTTTGGTTGTAAACAATTATACCAAATGGTTGGTTACGCCTTCTAAACTTACTAGCGGAATTCTAAGCCAACTTTTAAGAATTAATTAAATAAATGGTACAATCTGGCAACCTAATAATGTATACCTGAACAAGTAAAATAAAAAGGGGTATCTGGTAACTCCATAATAATGTATACCTGAACAGTTAAAATAAAAAGTGGTATCTGGCAACTCAACCTGAACAAGCCATTTACGCCTAAAAAAAGTGAAGACTGCTACTACCTGGGGATATCTCTACCCCTGCGTACTCAGTTGAGCGGTGCAAGCTGTGGATTTCAGATGTGTATTCTCTCGCGTAGAAGAAAAATAGTGTCGGACACAATGTGGAAGGTGTACACTGCGTACACGAGATAAATGTACGCATGGTGTGAATGAACTCTGAAGCTGTTCTTTTTTGTCATTACACTTTCACAACAATTTTGGAGTTTCTGTGTTGTCGGACACAATGTGGAAGGTGTACATGAGGGAGATACAAGGACGAGAAGTGCCTCAATAAGTATTGCAATCCGTACCGAGGATGTATCAGTGGTTACGGTTCCATGGAAAAAATTCCTACATCGCAACGTTCGGCCTATCCATTTTCTTGAACTGGTCCACAGAGCAGATGTTCACATCTTGTGAAGGCCGCATGTTCCACGCGCCACAGATCTTATAGACAATATAGGTCTTGTATAGGAGCTTGAATTATCTCGATGAAATTATGATGTGAAAGAGCTAGCAATCATTCCCTTACGAGATGTATTTCTGATTCGGTTTCCACATTAAACTGTAGGACTAATGCGGGTGAAAAGCTTAATCTTTGTCAAAATGAGTAATTCGGCGAGATGTGAAAGAGTGAGCAAACAATCCCTGACGAGATGTATTTCTGATTCGGTTTCCACGTTAAACTGTAGGTCTAATGCGAGCGAAAAGCTTAATCTTTGTCAAAATGAGCAATTCGGTGGGCTGATGTGAAAGAGTGAGCAATCATTCCTGACGTGATGTATTTCTGATTCGGTTTCCACGTTAAACTGTAGGTCTAATGCGGGTGAAAAGCTTAATCTTTGTCAAAATGAGTAATTCGGCGAGATGATGTGAAAGAGTGAGCAACCATTCCCTGACGAGATGTATTTCTGATTCGGTTTCCACGTTAAACTGTAGGTCTAATGCGGGTGAAAAGCTTAATTTTTGTCAAAATGAACAAGTGGAAGTGCAATAGTCATCTCGATGAATACGGTGGAGCTCCCTTTGAGAAGCATTCTCAACGTCTCTTACGACGTCTCCGTGACGAAGTCATTGCGCGTATTCAGGCGAGAAACCGTTGCCATTAACTGTGTGCTTGAAACGACCTGCAGGCATGCAAGCAGACGTGACGCTATTTATTTAAGTGCGAGGAGATGCATACAATCTTCGTGGTGCTTGAGAGGTGGGCTGAGGACCGTTATAAAATACCAGCTGATGTAGATACAATAAGAGATGTGATTAGTGACGCCTCCTCATATGTCATTGTTTGCACATTGAGTATAAATAATGAACAACCATGCATTGATATACGAGAGATGTGGAAATGGTCAGCTGATGACGATCTTGTTCCTACGCGGAACCGTTTCATCCTCGACAGAATGTTTGAAATTGTCGGATTACGCAGGCTGAAACCTATATTAGACGCGCGTCTTAGGGTTATGCTTTATTTTGATAGGTACTCGAATACGCATACACCGCTCTGTTCGATGGGTTTACAGAGTGTAGGGTTAAACAAGGTGAGAATGGTCTAGAGGTTGCTGATTATTTAATAAGTTTAGACTTCGAAATATCATGAACTTTGGTACAAAACACTTGACCGGTACAGGGCTGAGCTCACCTACACCGTTCACCCTGAAGAGCTACTTCTTTATATAATGATCATCTGTTGTAGCGAACTAGATTATCTCGGCTACAGCTATGCATTGTGAAGAAGAGTTCACCATTGAAAAGTTCGGGACGTTAAGAAAAAGTCCCCGATTGGAAAGGCATGATTATAAGCTTGTATTCAATGTAACGGTACACGATGATGTTTTTGTCCCGTCTACCTTCTCTCCCTGCGAGAGTAGATACAAAATATTATTTTTATTATTATTATTACTATTATTATTATTATAATTAAAAAAGCTATGTTAGACTTTTTTACGTTGTAAAAATTCAGAATAAAGCTATTCTATGCTATTAATTTGTGACATAGTTTTTTTCTTATACTATATATACACATATATGTTTTCTTTTTAGGTAGATAAGGGGATGTTAGTTTATTTACAATTTTTATTGGTCTTTTTATGGTAAGACTCAAAGAGGAAAAATGAAATATTTTCTGTAGGTGTCCAGGTAGAAAGAAGGGTTCCTTTCAGTACGCACCATTTGTTTGCATTTGAAGATAGTTTTTTGCTTTTATATATACAGTACTGGCCAAATTATTAGGAATTTTTTTAAAATTTCATTTTTTGGTATAAAATGTTAAATTAAACCAATTTTAAACGTTGAAAAGTTATTTATTTCTACACAAGAATACATGGTCATTATTTAGCAATAGTTTAGTACTTAGTTTGACCCACCTTAGCTGCCATAATGGCTGCGACACGCTTCGGCATGCCATGAATCAATTTTTTGCATAATTCTTTAGTCGAACGAAGCGTGTTTGTTCGTCAGTTGTCGTTTGGTTGTCGTGCGATGCGGGTGTGTTTCTCTTTCTTTTACGTGTCATTGTAACTACCGTTTAATTTAAATAGTGTATTTACCCAATTTCGGCAATTATTTGTTACAGTTTTTAAGTGAATTTGAAAATGGGGCGAAAGAATGACTTGAGTCCACGGAAAATTGGGCAAATACAGGTTTTATTAACTTCTTCTACATTTAAACAAAAGGAAATCGCTGCCAAACTCCATGTTTCACCACAGTCAGTACTTCGTATTAAGAAAAAATGGTATTTGGAGAAAATGTAGGCCCCAAAAGGGTTGGAAGATGCGGCAGAAAAAGGGTAACGACTCCAAGAACTGATAGACAGATTGCAATTTTGTCTCTTAGAAATAGAAGAGCTACTTGCAAAAACATTTCCAGTAGTCTAGCGGCTGATGGCATCAATATTAGTCGTAGAACAGTCAACAGGAGGCTTCTAACTGCCGGCTTCAAAGCCTACCGCCCAAGGAAGAAGCCCAGGCTCACTGAGGCTATGAAGAAGGCACGTTTTGCATGGGCAAAGGAACACATTAACTGGACTAGTGAGGATTGGGAACAGGTAAGAATAATATTTAACATTAAATAGAATGTTAATACAGTAAATACAGTATGCATAGAAGTGTATTTACAGTACTTGATAAAACTGCAGTAAAAATATCTGTAAAGCAGCAAGTCATACTGTACTTCCTTTTAGCTGTACTTCATACGCTATGCACTGACTCTTTCACAGGGCTTTCTTTGATTGCAGGTGGTGTTCTCCGATGAGTCAACGATTGCCGTGCTTGACGATCGTGTTCAAAGTGTAAGAAGGAGGCCTGGAGAAGAATTTTTGCCTGAGTGTCTGATGAAAACGGTGAAATTTCCACAAAAGATCATGGTTTGGGGAGCAATTTCTGTGCATGGAACTAGTCGTTTGAGCATTGTTGAGGGGAATATGAACCAAGTCAAGTATATAGAAGTACTAAGAAGACGTCTACTGCCTCAAATAAGGGAATGGTATGGTAATAGACGTTGGATTTTTCAACAAGACTCAGCTCCATGCCACACGGCAAAGTCGGTTAAAAAATGGTGTCATGAAATAGTGTTCGGTTGCTCCCATGGGCTGGAAATTCTCCAGACATGAACCCAATCGAAAGTTTATGGTGTATTTTAAAGGACGTAATCCATGAAACGCCGATAACAACAAAACACCAACTCATAGAGCGACTTATTCAAGTCTGGTTTCACTCTACACGTATTAAGGAATTATGCAAAAAATTGATTCATGGCATGCCGAAGCGTGTCGCAGCCCTTAAGGCAGCTAAGGGGGGTCAAACTAAGTACTAAACTATTGCTAAATAATGACCATGTATTCTTGTGTAGAAATAAATAACTTTTCAACGTTTAAAATTGGTTTAATTTAACATTTTATACCAAAAAATGAAATTTTTAAAAAATTCCTAATAATTTGGCCAGTACTGTATATATATATATATATATATATTTCCCCCCCGGGCGTATCAGGTCACACCTGTGCGAACAATGGACGAAGATGGAAAATAAAATTTGGTGCTTGTACTTCTCTTTTTAAGCATATATAATATATATATATATTTATATTAGTGGAATTTGTCCTTCTAATGATTTCTTCTCTATCAAACTTGAATTTTGTTAACGAAAAAGATTGCTTTTCATAATACTATGTTTCGTATTGAAGTAACGGTGCTTTATCTAACAGTAAAGTTTAAGAAGTTTTTGCGTGAAATTGAAATGCGTTTCCAGGTAATAAAAATATGTAAGTATAATATATATATATATATATATATATGTATATATAGTAGAGAATTCTAGGAAATTCAATGTACATGTGATTTGAAATAGAGGAACTAATAATTATTATGCATTGTTTTAACAAAAATTTTCTAATTTTACTTGTTGTAACCGTTGGCGAAAGTTAATTAAAAATTTCTGGAGATAGAATTCTAGTAAATACGGTTAAATTTTACGTGATAAGTTTTCTTTTTGAATTGAAATTTATCCACACACAAAGTGTTCATTTATTATATATTTTTTCCTTCTTAAATGAACTTGAAAATTCACAGAATATTATTTCTAGTTAACTGAAAATAAAATTATTATTAAAATTATTATTACACAGTATGTGTGTGTTCATTCGTTTATTATATATATATATATATACATATATATATATATATAGAAGCGCAGATGGGGTGAGACGTTTGGGGGGAATGAGGGAGGGGGGGAGACGACCGTGTGTTTTGACCTGAAATTGTCGTTTGTTTCACCTTCCTTCGTAAGGTTTCTTTTCCTTATAAATACGTTTAGATTTTACGTGATAAGTTTTATTTTTGAATTGAAATTTACCCACTCACAAAGTGTTCATTTATTATATATTTTTTTCTTCTTAAATGAACTTGAAAATTCACAGAATATTATTTTTAGTTAACTGTGAAAATAAAATTATTATATATATATATATATATATATACAGGGTGTCCCATAATCCGGCATCATAGGAGAAATTCATATTTTTCTATTTCTACAAACCATAATTCATATTTTTCTTATGCTCGGGATGCCAATTTCCCGTCCACCATTCTGTTCAGTGACGAGGCTGTTTTTTTATGGAAATGGTGAGGTAAATCGACAGAACACCCGCTACTGGTCTCAAAACAATCCTCACTGGTATACCTCTTCAAAGGAACAAGGTGCATCTCGGGTGATGGTATGGTGTGGCATTTGGAAGGATCGCATCATAGGCCCCCTCTTTTTCGATGAACGTGTCACTACGTATGCTCAAGGAAGAAGCATTTCCCAGTGTCTTGAACGAAGAAGGAAATTTCCCAACATGGTTCCAGCAAGACGGCGCTCCTGCACATTACAGCACCCAAGTAAGGGAATACCTGTACCAACAATTCCCTGGTCATTGGGTAGGATGTCGAGGGCCTGTGGAATGGCCAGCTAGAAGCCCGGATCTCACATAACTTGAAAGCGCTGGTATACGCAGAGAAAATTCGGAGTGTTGAACATTTGCGGCAGCGCATTATTGGGGCATGTAACACCATTACTCCTGACATCATTCACCGTGTGCTTGCTGACTGGGTATCACGTCTGAATTTGTGTATTGAAAACAATGGTGGACATATTGAATACGTTCTGTAAATAAAAGCTTTTGTTTTGCCTTTTTTTATTATTTTTCCTATGATGCCGGACTTATGGGAGACCCTGTATATACATATCTACAGTATGTGTGTGTGTGCGACGAGTTGTTCATTCGTTTATTATATATATATACAAGCGCAGATGGGGTGAGAAGTTTGCGGGGAATGAGGGAGGGGGGGAGACGACCGTGTGTTTTGACCTGAAATTGTCGTTTGTTTCACCTTTGTAAGGTTTCTTTTCCTTGGAAATACGTTTAGATTTTACGTGATAAGTTTTCTTTTTGAATTGAAATTTACCCACACACAAAGTGTCCATTTATTATATATTTTTTTTCTTAAATGAACTTGAAAATTCACAGAATATTATTTCTAGTTAACTGTGAAAATAAAATTATTATTATATATATATATATATATAGTGTGTGTGTGTGTTCATTCGTTTATTATATATATATATATATATATATACAAGCGCAGATGGGGTGAGAAGTTTGGGGGAATGAGGGAGGGGGGGAGACGACCGTGTGTTTTGACCTGAAATTGTCGTTTGTTTCACCTTTCTTCGTAAGGTTTCTTTTCCTTTCGTTTTTCCCACCGTTATTCGTGACAACGAAAATTGTGATATTAATAATAATAAAAATTGGAATTAAGTAATAAAGTGATTTATTTTAGTTGTGTAAAGAGAGTGTGTTTTAATTCTAATTATTTACTTAATAAACAGCATTTCTTTTAAAGTAAATTGTTGGAATTAAGGAGAAGATTCATCTGTTGTGGTACGAATTAAATGGTGGTACCTGACAACTATCATCATATAAATATATGGTGGTATTTAGGAACCAAATGGATGAATAATATATGAAATAATTTAATAAATATTGCTATCTGCAAGTCAGTTTCTAGGCTGATTAATATATGAATAATTAAATATATAGCACAAACTGGCAACTCAGCCTTCTATTGGCTGATGAATTAAATACATGGCGTTATCTGGCAACTCAGCCTTCTATTGCTGATGAATTAAATACATGGCGCTATCTGGCAACTCAGCCAACTGGCTAATTAGAGGTCTATAAAAGAGCGGGAGGCGGACGACGGAGTCATACAAGCTTGGCTCCCAGTCGAGCAAGGATCTCTGGTCCTTTCTCTTTCTGGCCCTTTGGGTGGTGAGGAAACCCCTTCCTTCCCATAGAGGCCTCTTAGGGAATTTCCTTTTTTTTGGAACAAAAGGGGGGGTGGGGTGGCACTCTTGCAACATTACGTAACATTTCTGCACTCTGGCATTTTGCGGCTATACTACTAGATTGACCCTCAGCAATCCATCTTCTTGACCAAACATCAGATCCCTCAAGGGTTGCTCTTCATTTTTCCGTTAACAATACAGTATTAAAATCTGTTTTCACGTACTGATGCGCCCATTCAACACACTGCTTCTTGTACCTGGGTGTTAATGGTGACTGAATCGTAGGTTTACACGTCTTGCCAATTGTTTGGAGAATTCCTCATCGAGATGTTCTTGGTACATTATGTATGCCAGCCTGCTCAAAAACCTCTTTACTTAATTACAATGGATGCTTTGCAGTTTGCGCTTGATTACAGATATCTGTCGCCTTGTCACTTTTCTTATAGCTCCTTTATCACTTCGCTGCCTCAGTTTGGTACCCTCCGCTACAAACTTGTTTACAGTTCGATAAGCTCCGCCAAACTGCTTCGCAATTTCAATAGATTTTATATTTTCAGCGAGTAACTTGACTATTTTTCTTTTCTCAGTTAGTGTTAAATAGGGCGGATCGAAAATGAGGTTTTTAAACTTTTTTTCGAAATTCAAATATGGCTAGTGCGGAAAATATGTGGGTGCTATAGATAATGACTGTGCATAAATATTAGTCCTGCGAAATTATATCTTCAGGTGCCACAAAGCCGTCGAAAAAAGTGAAATATAATGATTTTCTTATTCTGCATTAGTACAATAACTGAAACTTACTTGTTATTATTATATATTAAGTGTTCCAATTACCAAAATAGTTACTGAATTACGCAGCTCTTAGTTTATTTAGATCAATGTTCTTTTGATTAATGATCTAAATAATCCAGAACTCACCACGAGGAGGTGGCTGCGTGTCGAGCTCCACCCATGCCCTCCCAACCACCCATCCTTGCGCATGTTTTTTTCTATTAACGTTTTATTTAAACTTTATATTCAGCTTTACTTTCGAATGATGGCATTTTTTTACGTGACTGAAGTGTTGATCTTAGAAGCCATCTCGCGCGTTCAATCAAAATACTTTTGATGATGCTTCAGTCACTAATTTTACCATTCTTTCTACTACTTGTGTATGACAAGGGAATTTCTCGAATGGAGGGGTACTCTTGTTTTCTATGAATTCTTCAATCTCATTTTCTGTCAGGTGTCTTGTCACAGGTGGTTCAGTGACAATGCATTTTTGCCAATTAATTAAATCAGTATAATCAGTAGCTTCAAATTGAATAACAGGTACTGTGAAACGCCTCACAACTTTTTTCTTGTTTGTTTGCCTTGCTTTCTTTATTCGCCTCCACGCTAATTCTCTTATGGCGCTGCGGTCATCATGAATCATTGATGCTAGAATATTTTCTGGATTTGCAAAAATGCATTTCTTTGTATGACAGGGTTTACAATATCCTTTACTTCGTCATTCAGTGTTCTTGTTAGTTCAATAGTTTTGAAAACATGTTTTGAGCCATTGACAAAAGACGTACTTTGCTTAATAGAAAACCACATTGGGATGTAGACCTTCATTATAAAAGAAGCAATGTTCATGAGGTTCTCAGATGGACTTACAGTTGAAACGTATAGACGAAGCAAACGATTTGCTGTAGTCAGCCATCGTGAATGTGCCATTTTGCCTGGACTACGATGAGCAAGATCTGGAGAGCAATATCCCTTTGTTATGGCCTGATGAATATCAATTAGATATTTTTGGTCGGTGCTAAGATCTTCACAGTCTACAGTTGGTTCCTCAGCATCAATCCTTTCAAACTCGACAATAGGAAGACTCTCACAGTTCTCTAATTCCCTGCCAATAGGACCGGTGAATCCGCGGGGGCCAGATGTTTTTCCATCCAGCTTTGCAACTAAATGGCGTAATGGCAATTCATTGGCATGGAGCTGGCACACTAAATGTTGAACTGGCTTCTTCAGCTTCAATTCTATAAGCCTTATAACGCCTCCCTTTTCTCCAGTGTTGACTGCTGCACCATCGCATCCAATGGCAACAAGATTTTCCAGGTTCATGTCATTATTTCCAATATACTCAAACATTCCTTTACATATTTCTTCAGCTGATCCAGAATTCACAGAATAATGGCCCAAATAATCTGAACCAGGTTCTCTCACTAAAGTGATATGTTCTTCTGTTACCTTCTTCTGATATACTGTGGACTCTTTTTTTTTCTTGGAAGAGTGTAGAATCTTTTCGACCATCAAAATAGATTCCTCTGATTGGGACCTGATTTTGATCTTTCATAATTTCTGATCTCTTCTTTTGTCTTTCTCTTCTGATTTTACTCCTATCCACTACTTCAGATGTATTGTCAATAGAAACTTCTCCAATATCTTGTAATACTGCACTAACAATGAATGCTGCAGCTCGATCTGAAACTGCAGTCCTGTCACAAGCAGTAGCCACTGAAGGTAGATTTGTAGTTTTCCTTTTCTTGAATAATTGTTCTTCAGGTTGTTCGAGCTAACTGGCTCTGGAAATGTATCGTCTGATATTTCGCCAGATTCACTTTCACTATTTGATGTCGATGATGATAATTCAACATTTGTATCCTGCAATTTCTCCTGTGAAGATTCTTTGGTGAGCCTCACAGCTTCTTTTTGCTTTCTTAGCAACGTAGATGCTTTTTTCTTTGAGAGTGTAATATCTACTCTATCAATAAACAGTTTTCTTTCACTCCTTTGATCTAAGAGGAACGTCACTTCTTCCTTTGGAACCGTTTTTTTTTGGGACAAGAACATTGTGTGTAGTACTTTGCACTTGCACGCTGCTGTCAATGTCAAAAAGTTTCGTGTGTGCTTCTTTTTTGAACATATCAATCTTTGCTTTGTAAGCTTCAGAATTTTTTCTGCTTTGTATGGCTTCATAATGACACGATACTTTCGTCGGTAGCTTCTGAACATTGTTTCAATTCGCCTGTCTGACAGAATTTGGACGGAAGCACTTTCCCAATTGTTTTCAATTTATCAACAACTTGTTCTGAATATTGAGATATTGAAGGATCTTTATTAGTATTCTGTTTCAAATCGTTTCTTACAAACAAGTAATATTTAAAAACTCCTTCGTATGTAGGAAGATTCCTGTGCCACAAATCTTCCCCCATACCAAACATGGGGCACTCAGTTGAGGCCCTGGTTGATTTTGCACAAACTCGAGACATTTTGAAAGTATACAAATCTGAAAAAGAAAGAGCTAATATCAATTATACGTTAATTTCAGTTAATAGTACATGGCAAACTTAGGGCAACACAATACAGAAATGCAAAATATATAAGAAATATAGTTTAGACTATCTAAGTAACGCCAACAACAGAACACCCACCTGCTACGAGAGCGACAGCTACACTGAACCGAGGTACTCACGTGACAGCTGAGTGAGCTGACTATAGAAAACTGTTTTTAGAGAATAGAAACTTTTTTTAAAGGTTGACTGAGCTATTTTTACAAGTGTGAATAAATTCTTGTCTATTGTGCATCGTGGACTCTTCTGTAATTATTGGTTAAAATCTGCTTTTTTCAATTTTTTTCAATATTGAAGGTCATTGTGGCACCTGAAGATATTAATGTTATGATTTTAAATTTATACCAGCTTATTTCCTCACTACTCCACACATTTTCCACACTAGCCAATTTGAAAATTCGAAAAATGAGTTTTTCACTCCGCCCTAGTGTTAAATCCTTCTTACCCATTTTCACTATTTAGATCCGTAAATAGAATACTTGCTTAATAATTCGGAACACAATATTTTACATATTTTTCAATAAAATGAGATAATTATTTTAATTATCAAAATATTTTATCGAAATGAATACCATCAATGCTGCTATATATATAGTGATTATTTGCTACAAATTTCATTGAAATCGGGGAAAACTTTTGAAAACAGTGGAGAAAATGTAATCTGCTTAATAAGTGTGAACGCAGTGTAGTTTAAGCTAGTTAAAACACATATTAATTATTTAAAGTGCTCTAACATGTTTGTTTTTCATTTCTTCATAAAAAAAGAAGTTATTTTTGAAATCAGTGACCAAAATTACATTAGTATACCGATTTTCATTAAAATTCGCTGCTAGCTCCCCAAACGGAAAAGACCCGAATATTTATAACTGGCATAAATTTAGGAAATAAAACATTGCCTTACCTTATTTAGTTATACATGAACTCCAATCTTCTTGGTTTTAATGCAAATTCTTCAATTACTTTGTCGTGCAGCATTTTATTCCTCTCTAGCGATATTACAATTTCTTTATGGCAATTCTTGCTAAACTAGACAGCCTTTCCTCTGACATGGTATTGCGTAGGTACGACTTTATTCTGTTAAGCGTTGAAAAACTTCTTTCCGTTGACACACTGGTTACAGGGATTGTCAAAAGGAACCGAATTAATTTGATCGTTTCAGGTAAGGCTTTTGTAAGTCCAAGGTCAAGACAAAGCTTTAAAATTTCGGATCTTTCCTGTTTCATTAACTGTTTCCGATTTTTATGAAAACAATGTGATATGTACAGTTTTTCACGCTGATTTCAAAATTATAAACCATTTCATCGAGAAATACTTAGGTTAGGTTAGGTTAAGTTAGGCTTATTAGCATTTGATGTTTTTTAGGACACTGTTTTTCTTTCGGTATTAAGTTATATTCTTGTAAAAAATTTACTGCATTTTCTTCTGTCTGAGTCTTCCTATATAATTCTATAAAATGAAATTTGTCAGTCATTGGAAAGTAAAAAAATGTTGAACTATAGTCTATGCTTGCAGCGGAAGAACAAAATAGATGCGCAACGCCACCGTTTACAAAATAGCCTAGCCTATGCTTGCAGTGATTACACCGTTCTAGTACTTTTTGTAGTATTCTATAATTTACTTTCATTTCGAAAAAACTTATTTTTAGACCTAACCTAACCTAACCTAAGTATTTCGATGAAATAGTTTATAATTTTGAAATCAGCGTGAAAAACTGTACATATCACGTTGTTTTCATAAAAATCGGAAACAGTTAATGAAACAGGAAAGACCCAAAATTTCTTTTGCATGTTTGCACTGACAAAAATCGGAGTTCTGATAGATGTAATTTAATTCTGACGTTAAAGCTTTTACGTCAAATAGATTACTGTACTTATATTCAAGTGCTTCTATTAAGTTTTATGGGGAAATTTTCTTTATATACTGCAAACATTAATGAATTCAACAGCTCAAAAAAATGAGAACCCCTGAATGTATTCAAATCGTTCCTTCAAGGCTGTTACAGAGGTATTCAGAATGCTAAAGTATTTCTTTAAAGTCTGTCACTTTTCCTCTAAGTATCTTACTGTAGTAGGGGGAGAAATGGTCGGACAACTTACTATGTCACATGTCTTTTTAAGAATTTCATTATAACTTTTGTCATTGATTTTTCCTTCCAGAAAACTAATAAAATCATTAATTTTCTTTTTTGCAAATTCCATGTCCACTATCCTGCACTGTAAAACATCAAATAGTTTTTCAGCTAAGTAATTCTTCAAAGCAGTAAATATAAAACAAATAAAAAGTCATCTAGTTCTGGATTTTCAGCTTGGTTTAAACTATCTTCATCCATGAGATTTCATCATTCAAAATGCTTTTTAAAGCCTCTTTCAATGCTCCACACTGACTAATATAGCTGATACTGTTCTTGACCATAGGACCAGCGTGTTTCACTTCCAACTTGGAATGGTAACTTTAAAATTATTGAATACATTCTACCTCTTTGTGCTTGAGGAAGTAAATTTATTAAATGCCTTCAAATGAGAGAGAAAAGTTTGACACCTGGTAAATGATTCACCATTTTAATAATAACTAAATTCAGTGTGTGCGCATAACAGTGAATGAAATGAGCATATTTGTAACCGCACTGTCTTCGTTTCTCTTGCACTCCGTTTAATTCACCAGCCAAAGAGATTTGGCAATTCAGCGCAGCATTTTAGACTCATCTGTTTCGACGCAGATGTGACAGATTTTATATAAAATGAACACTTTCATATGTTGTGTATTAAATTTTCTAAAATTTACTGTACTATCCAAAAGTAGAATATATAGAAATACCCAACTGCCAGTTAATATGCATATATTGCTTTTAAATGTTTAGTATGATATAACGAAATAGTGCGTGAATACGATAAGCATAGATCGGCTGACGTTATTTAGACTTTAAAAAAGCGTTCGATTCAGTTCCACATAGAAGATTAATTGCGAAGGTTAAAGCGCACGGTATACCGGTCAGGTAGCTAACTGGTGAAAGGAATGGCTTTGTGCCAGGAAACAGAGGGTCGTTGTTAGTAGTAGGGAATCGGGGTGGTTGGATGGAGGTAGCGGTCCCTCAGGGTTTAGTATTAGGCTCATTACTATTCGTAATCTACATTAATGACATAGATGTAGATTTGACCAGTAACGTGTCAAAATTCGCGGACGATATTAAAATAGACGGTAAAGTTGTTAACGAGGACGATAGAAATAGGCTGCAGGACGATGTAATTAGGATTATGGAGTGGACGAATAAGTGGCAGATGCAATTTAACGTAGACAAATGTAAAGTTTTGCATATAGGTTCTCGTAACAACAATTACACGTATACGATGGACGATAGACAGTTAGCGAGCGTTGACGAGGAAGTCGCTTTAGGCGTACGCGTATCTAAGGCTTTAAAAGTTAGAAACCAGTGCTTGGAGTCTTGCGCAAAAGCTAATAGGATGTTAGGCTTCATAGTGCGTAATTTCGAATTTAAATCGAAGAATATTATATTGCCCCTTTACAAGTCCCTAGTCAGGCCTCACTTAGAATATGCCGTTCAGTTTTGGTGCCCGTATTTGTGTGAGGATATTGATAGGTTTGAAAGGGTTCAGCGACGAACCACGAAACTAATTCTGTCACTACGCAACAAGTCTTACGAAGATAGGATTAAAGAGTTAGATTTGCATTTACTCGAAACTAGGAGATTAGTGGGGAGCTTATTGAAATTTTCAAAATCGTTAATAAAATCGATAATGTAAATTTTTACAATTGTTCATTTTCGATAATAGCAATACTCGTAATAACGGATTTAAATTACGTGGCAGTCGTTTCATTACTAACATCGCTAAAAACGTTTTTACGTTTAAAGTAACTGATAAATGGAATAATCTTCACGCGTCCGTCGTGAACTCTACCAGCGTTAACATGTTTAAAAACCGTTTAGATAGGCATCTTAAAAATATTAACGTCGTTTAAAATAATAAAACAATTAACAACAGGAGCTCTTGGGGTTATGATCGAGGTTTGAGTCTGTTGACGATTAATGCCAGCGTGTGATATGCCAGCAATAAAATTATATTAAACAAAATAATTAGACTAACACAAACTTAGATGTAGCTCGTAGCGTAAACTAACCCACGTTTTGTTATACGCTTCATACTTTTTTTTTGTTCTTTTCTTATCTTCTCTTTACTTGCATGTCTGTAGTTTGCATGGCATGACAGTGTTTGAGTTAAGACTGTTTGCATGGTTTGTAAGCGTTCTTATTTTACTTCTTTTCATCTTTCACCCCTTTCCTATTCTCTTCGACTATTTATCCGACTTGTCGGCAGTGGCCGGTGGATGATGATGGTGAGTCTCTCTCTCTTTCTGAATGAATGTTAACCCACGAATGATAGGTTTTGCTACTTACTTAACCCCTTATTCTCTTGTTTTAACCTCCTACTCTTCTTTCTCTCGGGCTAACCTTAGAGTGGATCTTAGGGTCTTTGTTAGCCTTAGCTTCTGTAGATCTGTAGATAACATGTTTTAAAAGTAAAGATATGACTCAAAATTTTTAGCCACATATCTTCCCTCTCTTCCCGCGTCTCTCTCCCCACCCTCACTGGGGAAATGGGGTTTAGATGATAGATGGATGGGTGGAAATTCTTAGCCTGACAACTTGACAAGAGATGGGATTGTTTATTGTTAGTTTTTTTGTTAGTTTTTTTAAGTCCCTTAGCAGGAGAGATAACAGGTCAGGCTCAACCTGACCTGCCTGAACTCCTCCGTCGCCACTGATATATATATATATATATATATATGTGCTACAAACCCACAAGGAAAAAGAAAAACGAGTCCAAGGCCTTTCGTGTATTCAGAACTACACTTCGTCATTCCCTGACGAGGTGTAGCACGAAAGGCCTTGGAATCGTTTTTCTTTTTCCTTGTGGGATTGCAGCATTCATTTATTTCACGTGTTTAATTGTGAAATTCATCCCATATATATATATATATAGATATATATATATATATATATATATATACACACACACAGTGTATATATATATATATATATATATATATATATATATATATATATATATATAAAATGCCTTTTAAAATAATGAAATTTTTATTGGTATTCCGACATGTTTGTAGGTGACTATTTATGCCTAGTATTATAACCTAAATACCTCTATCTTCGCATGAGGTTTTTTTTTTTTAACGAAATTATGCAGTCGTATGTAGTGTGTGTGTGTGTGTGTGTGTTAATTTAAAAAAAGGCGTGTTGGCAATGAAATTAACAATATGCTAATGTTATTGAGGTATCATAACGCTTCTGATTTTTTTCCTTTTAACATAATTGTAGAAACATGGGACAAAATAATGCAAAATAATGTTCAGGTAGGTTTCACTCGAGATAATATACTGTACATACATATGTATCAGTTTCTTATTATTAATTTTAACCCCTATTTTTATGTTTATTAAATTTATGTTATACGTGTACATTATTTAATGCGTACATGTATACAAAATTGTACACACGTAGCAGTGACGTACAGTATATGAACGTGTCTTTTGTTGAAAAAAACGTCATTGGTTTTTTCCTTTGACGCCAACAATGTTCCTGACATCGATATATATATATATATATATACACATTTAACTGCAATGACCACGCAGTATATTAATGTATAGAAACGAAGTAAGTATAGAGGAGTGTTCTGCAAACGTGGAAGAGAAATAACGAACAAATGAAAAATAAGGCACCCGCCCGGGAATCGAACCCAGGATCTTCCAATTGCCGATCAGACGTGCTAACCACTACACCACGGAGCCAAGATAATCAGAAGTCGCAATTCTCCTACATAGGGCAGAAACCAATGCCTTGAGAGGGCACCCTCGCAAATCGTGAATATGTACATTTAACTGCAATGACCACAGTATATTCGTTTCTATACATTAATATACTGCGTGGTCATTGCAGTTAAATGTACATATTCACGATTTGCGAGGGTGCCCTCCCAAGGCATTGGTTTCTGCCCTATGTAGGAGAATTGCGACGTCTGATTATCGTGGCTCCGTGGTGTAGTGGTTAGCACGTCTGACCGGCAATTGGAAGATCCTGGGTTCGATTCCCGGGCGGGTGCCTTATTTTTCATTTGTTCGTTATTTCTCTTCCACGTGTGCAGAACACTCCTCTATACTTCGTTTCTATACATATATATATATATATATATACACACAAAGTGACATAATAATAAAACTGGAACGCAGACAAATTTTAGTGATCATAATTTAATCCATATAACAATAAAGAATCCTCGAAAAAACTCCAGAAGAAATAGTAGTAGAAAACCTAGCAAAATCGAGAGAAAAATCGGAACGTTATTTAGACAACGGAAACCAACCGTAAAAAATATCCACACACTGCGAGACGGAAGCAAGGGGCCTAAAAAAAAAAAAAAAAAAAAAAACGCAAGATGAAGATGAACCTAAAACTATTATTCATTCACAAAACAAACAAGTAGGAAAACAAGGTAACAGAAGACAAAAAATAACCAAAATATTTTTCCACAGTCTTTGCAAGAAGGAAAATGAAATGTAAAAAGGGTATTGGTCCGGTAAAAGATAGAGTAAATGAATACACTTTAAATGACCCAGAAGAAATAAGTGAGTTGCTTAAGGAACAATTCAACTCGGTCTTCAGCCACCCAAAGCCCCAGATAAAATTAGACAATCTGGATGAATTCTTTGACATAGATACAAATCGATCAAGAATAAGTACGGACACGAATCTATTAATGTAGTTTAAATTCTCGAAAGGAGACATAATTAAAGCTCTCTCACAAATAGAAGGGAATTCAGCACCTGGGTCAGACGTATGGAACGCCTTGTTTTTTGAGAAATGCCCATCCACTATATTTACTCTGGAGAAAATCACTCAACATAGGACAAATTCCATTCCCATTAAAGAACGCGAACATCGCTCCCTTATTCAAAGGAGGTAACTGAGCAATACCTAAGAATTATCGTTGAGTAGCACTCACCTATCACCTTATAAACTGCTTTGAACATGTAATTAGAGGAAAAAATTGCTTACTACCTACAAGAAAAGAAATTATGAACCAACATGGTTTATAATTTCAACCAACCAAGAAATGCGAACCAACATGGATTCAGGATGGGAAGGTCATGCCTATCACAATTATTGGGCCACCAAGAGAAAATACTGGAAACGCTGTGTCGAAGTCAATATGTAGCTGTAATATATATAGTGATTTTGTTAAAGCCTTCAGTAAATATGATCATGGGATTATAACACACAAATTTAAGAAAATTGGAACGGTGGCTATTTAATTTTCTCACCCAAACACCACAAAGAGTAGTAGTAAATGGAGTAAAATCTGAAGTCTCAGAAATCATCAACTCTGTCCCACAAGGTACAGTATTAGCTCCTTTACTGTTTATGATAATGATTACAAACATAAATTCAGATATTAAAGTTGGTGTCGTATCGTGCTTTGGACGACAAAGATATACGAGTAAATATCAATAAAGGTGACACAAAAAATTACAAAATAACAGTGAAACATTAGGAAGTTCACTGACGAAAATTTCCATTTCGTAAGACATAAGATTTCCAACTTGTAAGGAGCTACAGAATAAAGGGTAGAAAGCGCAAGACAAACGGATAACACCAAATTCACAAGTCAGGGATTTTGGATTTTTCATCGGATGCAGAATTCATAGAACTTACTAAATTAAGCTCATTCTAAATATTTCCTATTTCCCACGGGTTTGGATCGAAAATGTTGAAAACAAATTAACAAGAGAGGGCAAATTGATCTTTTCACGACTTCTCGAGAGACTCAACTTCTGTTGCGAGTTTTGCGACACTTCTTGACTAACTGACTCTCTTGTATTTTCATGCGTTCTTTCTTTCCCCCTTCGAGAAGATTTTATTGTTCCATTCACGTTTTACACATGATCTGTTGTCCAATTATCTTTGAACCCAAAACTTAAGAAACAGTAATTAATACATGATTTCTATAGTTTTTATAATTTAATTGCTTTTATATTATTTAATTAACTAACATATTTTACGATATTAAATTACTTAATTATATAGATCTAGTGTTCTACGACAATTATACTGCTTATTAATATACGATTGGACGCAGCGGGAGGTGGGCATCACGTGACGACCAAACCTGTGTCTGATTAGCTAAACGTGAATACAAGTATGAACGCAACGAAACCTATTCTGGTTTCGTGCTAAAAGTCACGTTCTCCCGTAAATTCATCTAAGGCCTACGGTATTTTCCTAATTTTTATAATCCATTTATTAAACCTAACTTATGTTTTTCATTTAACTAGTATAGATTCTATTATTTCCTATTTATTAATGACCCCCCCCCCCCCCCAAAATTTTTCAACCCCAACTCCTTTACTGTACGTCGTACATTGAGAAAGAATGGTCTACTTGGAAGAGTTGCAAAAAGAAAACTTTTGCTACGAAAAGCGCGCAAAGAAGCTCGTTTAAAGCATGGCACGGATCATCAAAATGATGGATTTGCATTCTGGAAGAAAGTTCTCTGAACAGACGAGACCAAAATTGAATTATTCGTGAACAACGAGCAACGGTACGTTTGGCGAAAAATCAAATACTGCATTCGAAGAAAAAAAAAAACATCCTTCCTACGTTTAAACATGGCGGTGGTTGTTCGCTTCTTCGGGGATGCTTTCGCGCTTCTGGTCCAGGAACACTCGTTGTTATCAATGGAGTCTTGAATTCGAAGAACTATCGGCATATTTTAGAAGGAAATGTATTGCCTTCAGTTTGGAAGTCGCGAATGGTTCGTAATTGGGTACTGCAACGAGATAATGATCCAAAACATAAAAGTAAGAGTACCATGAAATGGCTTCAACAAAATAATTTCAAGCTTATCGAGTGGCTCTGTCAAATCCCAGATCTCAATTTGAATCTTGAAAAAAAAGATGTCCGCGAGAGAAACCCTTCGAATCTGAATAAATTGTAACAATTGCTTTTGAAGAATGGGCTTCCACATATAAAAATATAAATTTTTATTTTTTTATTTTTTTTAAAAAGCAAGGTCAATTTTCCGTTAAAAAATTATATATACGAGTTTATATATATGTATATATAGGGTCGGCAAAAAAAAAGGAGACCTCGAACTTTGGCTGTAAAATCCAAAGTTATGGTCATATTTCAATATTTTTTTCACACCCCACAACTAAGTAAATTTCCTATACGGTGAGCGGATTCAAAGAAAACTAATGAAAATCACAAATTTATTGAACATTTCTTTATGCCACTGGAAATTCTCCATTTACACTACAACTGTATTGTATGTGCAGATAAAAAGTTACAAAGTGCTCACATATGATGCTACCTTGATGTTAAAAAAACTGCTCGATATGTTTACCACGAACTTCTGCAACCTTTTTCAGTCTAGGACGGAACTCATCTATGGCTTTATTGATTTGTTCTCGTGGTAGCTCATCCCATTTTTCCAGAAGAAACTGTCGTAAATGAGCGACATTTCTTACTTTGACCCGATAAATTCTCCGTGACAAATTTTCCCAAAGGCCGTAATCGACAGGATTTAAATCAGGATTTTGGTTGTTAAATTTAATACCACTACCTGGTATTCTTTTGATATCTCCTGTTTTATCGATTTTCTTGAGAAGCTTGTCCAAACCTCCTGCAGTCCATCCTTTGTTTGGAAACTCTAACAATAATCTCTTTCGTCCATAATGTTTTTCAAGCCTATAGTGTTTTATAAGAACTTGTTCCTCTGAAGTAAATGGCATTTTATAAATAGGACTGGGACCTAATACCTGAAAAAGAGGAAAACAAAATTTAAGTTGGCTTACGTTAATTAAAATCGTTTTAATTATCAACTTGAATCTATGATTAGCAAGATTTTTCTGGAATATTCGCCATAAATCCAATTTCTCAGCTAAAATGCTAAAATATGGCATACAAACCATAAAATTACCGAGTACTAACGTATTAAAATTTCATGATTCTATGTACCGTATTTGCCGAGATATGAAGGATTTAAAAGGTGTCCCTTTTTTTTTTTGCCGACCCGATATATATATATTAGTGGTGGACCGGATATCCGCATTCGCATCCACACTTCTGACTGCGGATGTTATGCTGATATTACCTCTAATAAATTATGCAATTTACAATTAAATTAGCTTATAAAGTAGCTTATAAGGCCCAATCATGCACATTTCATGTAAACTATTAATTATTATTAACCCTTCCATGCCATATGGTCACAAATCAAATTTTATGAGGTTTCAGTTTTTCTGGAGATATCACATAAGTGTTTTTTGTGGCATGAAAAGAAACGAAAATCAGGTATGAAAGGGTTAATGAACAAACATATAAACCTCAAAATATAAATACGTGGTAACACAGAAAATTGAATGAAACTTGTTTCATTGAATTTTCTGTGGCTGAAACTCTTGAGAAAGTTATTATTTTTATCATAATGAAAACATTAATATTAATTTTAATTCTTATGCATTGCCTGCCATAATAGTAACATCACGAAATTTGAAAAATTATGTCATATATTCATAATTCTATATTATATTGATAGATTAACTAAATATCCGCATCCACGAATATTGAAATAAAAAATCCGCATCTGCAGATGTTGAAAAACTGACTTCTGGTACACCACTAATATATATATATATATATATATATATATATATATATATATATATATATATATATATATATATACAGGGCGTCCCAAAAAAATGTATACACACTTTAACAGCTGATAGCTCAATTGATGTTTCTTTCTTTCCAAGTTAAACCCATTAGAATTAATAATGGCAGTCAGACTAAGCTTTGAACAAAGGAAATTAATTCTAAAATGCTACTGGAAGTGTGAAAACGCAGTTGAAGTGCAAAGACAGTTTAGGAGGGAGTTTCAAACAGATCCACCAACGCGACTTACCATCACTCGAATTAGAGATAAGTTTGAAGCCGATGGAACTGTTCAGAATGTCCACAAGAAGCGTTCCGGAAGACCACGGACATCGACAAGCCCCACAAAGCAAGAAAGAGTACTGGAAACGTATCACCAAAGTCCAAGAAAATCTGTGCGGCAAGCGAGTCGTGAGGTAGGAATTTCAGAATCGTCTGTCCAACGCATTTTGAAGCGCTGTCAATGGAAAAGTTACATTCCAAGATTAGTCCATGCTATTAATGAAGATGATCCGGACCGAAGAGTGGAGTATTGCGAGTGGTACTTGGCACGATGTGGATGTGGATTGGACGAAGGGGTTTCGTAGAATACCCTCCGCGTTCACCAGACCTCACACCACTAGACTTTTTTTTATGGGGATACTTAAAAGACAAAGTCTACGCTATAAAACCTGCAACAGTCGCTGAATTGAGAGCAGCCATTGAACGAGAATGCACACAAATACCAAACGAAATGTTTCGTGATGTTTGCGATTCCATTGCTTCGCGTTATCAGCAGTGCCTGGACCAGAACGGACGTCAGTTTGAAAACAGGCGTTGACAAAACAATTAAATAATGTCTGTAGATTCTATTACATTTTGAAAATGAAATGTATTTTAATAAACACTGCCTTTATAATTATTTAAAGTGTGTATACATTTTTTTGGGACGCCCTGTATATATATATTTATAACCTTGGTTTTACTTCCGCCCGAATTGTTCATTCTGATGAAGGTCAAGCTTGTCACTCCACCTTAAACCTACAGTTTAACGTGGAATTCGAACCACGCCCCACCAGCAGCCCAGCGTCTTAGCCACTAGGCTACCCAGGGTACCCATCACATTAATACTCTCGTTTATTTTTTCCGTGCACCTTAAAACGTCCGTAGCTCCGCAACGGTTGGAAATAGCACCGATGTTGTATTAACTTTTTTACTCGATATCCCCCCCCCCCCCAAAGTATGGCAGACAGGTTGTGAAACACCCTGTGTATATATATATATATACAGGGTGGGCGGAAAGTAGCTCCCTAATTTAAATTACATATAAATTATGTATAAATTGTGATTGTATTGTTATATTGTTATGGTGTGTTCTCTAAAGTGGTACAATTGTAACGGTAATCTTTTTTTCTCTAAAGTGTTCTCTTTGTGTTCTCTAAAGTGGTACAATTGTAACGTTCATTTTTTTTTTTTCATTTCAGATTGAAGGGTAACATGGCTGAGCGTTTAACACTGCAGGAGCGTGCCCAGTTGGCGGCACGGTACGAAGTTTGGCAATCTGTCGTTCGAGTTCAAAGATGGTGGCGGGCCATTCACGGACCACGTGCCCAAGTGGACCCGAAAACAATCAAGAACTGCCACTCGAAGCTCATGACCACGGGGTCTGTGGCAGATGTTCGAAGATGTGGTCGCCCTTCGACATCCAGGGCCCAGGAGACGGTGCAGGCAGTTCAGGAAATGTTCGCACGGAGTCCACGAAAGTCAACTCGCCAGGCAGCTCGGGAAAGTGGACTCTCCCGCTACTCAGTGCGAACTGTGCTGAAGAAGGAGCTGAACTGGCGTGCGTGGAAGCCGCATTACTGCCAATCTCTCTCGGACGAGGACTGCGACGAGGCGGTGTTCCACGTCGGAGGCTTTGTCAACCGCCACAATTGCCACTACTGGGCAGGAGAGGATCCCATGGTTACCGCTGAAAAACGGCAGAATCGGTTCAGTGTAACGGTGTGGTGTGGTATGACCTCAGATCAGGTTGTGGGCCCGTTCCTTCTGCGCAACACCATGAATGCTGAGCGGTACCTTGCTATGTTGCGAAACGAGGTCTGGCCGGTTGTCAGCACATGGGAGAACATCGACGATCTGATATTTATGCAAGATGGCGCCCCTCCGCACTTCGCTCTTGTTGTCCGTGAGTGGCTGGATGCCCACTTCCCTGGGCGTTGGATGGGTCGCCGTGGTCCACATCAATGGCCAGCCAGGAGCCCCGACTTGACACCGTGCGACTTCTTTCTTTGGGGTGGGTAAAGGAAGAAGTCTACCGCACCAAACCGAGGACATTGGAAGAACTGGAGGACCGAATTCGGGAAGTCATGTCCTCCATCCCGCCGGAGTTCCTGCTAAAGTCAGTGGACGCCATTCCTGGGCGGCTCCAGAAGCTGGTGGAAAGAGTTGGAGCCCACATTGAATTTTAGAGAAAACCTACCATGTATGCCTACCTTTTCATATTATTTCTTCTGAAATAAATGGATAATATACGTATTTTTTTACCAATCCAAAATAGGGAGCTACTTTCCGCCCACCCTGTATATATATATATATATATCAAAGCTATTGACTTCTCCTTAGGGGGAATATATATATATATATATATACATTTAGGATAAAAACGAAGACGTAGAGCAAGAAAGTCATTATATTTGGCTGCAGCCGACGTTTCGGGCAACTCTACCCATTTTCAAGGCCTAATAAATAAAAAGCTAAAATTAATGCATGACAAAAAAAAAAAAATATACGAATGTCAAAAACAAACTAATTCATAGCACAAAATAAAACCACTTAAAGAATAAAAATTAAAAAGCGTAAAACAAGCATAAGCCAAAAACAAAAATTAAAAATTATATACATGACAAATAACACATGATAAAAGTAAAACTTTAAAACTAAAAACATTCAAACAAATTAGTTAAAAACTTCACTAATAAAAAGTTAAATGAAAAGACGCAAAAGTGCACGAAACATACCATGCTCACTTGACATCCTCAAACAACTGAGGCGAAAAGGAGACAGGGTCAAGGGGAAAAACAGAAAATTTTAGTTGGTAGGCATTCTAATTAATATAAAGGGGTAACAGCTAGAATCAATATTTAAGCTGGAGTTCAGAAATTTAATGCACAAAGATTCATAAATACGGAGAGAGGACGGACATTTTAATGATTTAAGAATTTTAAAGTTATTAACGGAAATATCAACTTTACACTTAACAGAATGATTTCTAATGGCAGACTGTTCCTTTTTAGATAAAACTTTTCCTGTCCTATGGCTAATACCCATATGGGAGCAAAATCTTGCCTGCAAAGAACGAACTGTGCTGCCAACGTAGTTCCCCTGGGAACACCCAGGGCAGGTAAACAAATAAACGACAGAACAGTTCATCGCAGGGGGATTTTGTCCTTACAACGGAAAAAACATTCAAGGGTATTATTATTCACAAAAGCAACCTTAAAATCAGTGTGAAAATAAAATTTCCTCACCACACTCAACAATTGCTTTTTCACAAAAGTGTTAAATTGGTAGAGATCAGGTAAAACAAGATATTTACAATTCTTAGGAACATCATACGTTGGGATAAGTTTGGGGGAATAAACATTATTAAGTAATTTACCAATAATACCTTGTACAAGAACCCGTGGAAAACCATTTTTAAAGAAAAATCGGTAAGGAATTCAAACTCATTATGAAGCAGAGCAAAGTTTGAGCAAATATTATAAGCTCTATGCACTAAAGTGCGAATCGAACTTAGTTTGTAATTAAAATCGCAAAACTATAAAAATTAAAAACTAAACCCGTAAAAGTAGGCTTCCGGTATGTGGAAGTTAAAACAGTTGAGCCTGATTTGGAAACCAAAACATCAAGGAAAGGAATAGAACCTTGAACTTCCTTTTCCTGCGTAAATATAATGTTCTTATGAAGTGTGTTCAAAAAATTTAAAAACTGAACTGATTGATTATCCGTTTGGAATAAAGCAAACGTGTCATCAACATAACGTCTGTACAAATTCGGCTTAAGGTGAGGGGGGCACTCACAGAAGGCCCTTTCCTCAAGATGAGACATGAAAATATTCGCAAAAACGGGACCCAAGGGGCTCCCCATCCCCACTCCATCCAACTGACGGTAAACTACCCCTTGAAAACTAAAAAAGTTATCCTTGACAGTATGGTCTGCCTAAGGTTCATAAAGTCGGTGTTCCATTGCGCCCAATTTTAGCGTCTTATCCTTTGGCTAATTACAAACTTGCCAAATTTCTTGTCCCACTGTTATCATCATTTACTGTGAACTTGTACAGTGTTAAGGATAGTTTTTCTTTTGTGTCGGAAATTAAGAAGTTTAATATGAATTCTTTGTTTATGACAAGTTTTGATGTATCTTCCCTCTTTACAAATGTCCCCTTGGATGAGACCATT
The DNA here is from genome assembly GCA_023014485.1 of Bathynomus jamesi. Lineage (NCBI taxonomy): Eukaryota > Metazoa > Arthropoda > Malacostraca > Isopoda > Cirolanidae > Bathynomus > Bathynomus jamesi. The sequence goes on from JAJOZX010000264.1 coordinate 610,719, forward strand.
ACAATTATTTTAAATAAAGCTTTTCCACAGCCGGACTCACTTTTTCACGGCTTTGGCAGAGCACAGTTTGAGCAGCTTCTGAATTTGGCTGTCAAGGATAACTTTTTTAGTTTTCAAGGGGTAGTTTACCGTCAGTTGGATGGAGTGGGGATGGGGAGCCCCTTGGGTCCCGTTTTTGCGAATATTTTCATGTCTCATCTTGAGGAAAGGGCCTTCTGTGAGTGCCCCCCTCACCTTAAGCCGAATTTGTACAGACGTTATGTTGATGACACGTTTGCTTTATTCCAAACGGATAATCAATCAGTTCAGTTTTTTAAATTTTTTGAACACACTTCATAAGAACATTATATTTACGCAGGAAAAGGAAGTTCAAGGTTCTATTCCTTTCCTTGATGTTTTGGTTTCCAAATCAGGCTCAACTGTTTTAACTTCCACATACCGGAAGCCTACTTTTACGGGTTTAGTTTTTAATTTTTATAGTTTTTGCGATTTTAATTACAAACTAAGTTCGATTCGCACTTTAGTGCATAGAGCTTATAATATTTGCTCAAACTTTGCTCTGCTTCATAATGAGTTTGAATTCCTTACCGATTTTTTCTTTAAAAATGGTTTTCCACGGGTTCTTGTACAAGGTATTATTGGTAAATTACTTAATAATGTTTATTCCCCCAAACTTATCCCAACGTATGATGTTCCTAAGAATTGTAAATATCTTGTTTTACCTGATCTCTACCAATTTAACACTTTTGTGAAAAAGCAATTGTTGAGTGTGGTGAGGAAATTTTATTTTCACACTGATTTTAAGGTTGCTTTTGTGAATAATAATACCCTTGAATGTTTTTTCCGTTGTAAGGACAAAATCCCCCCTGCGATGAACTGTTCTGTCGTTTATTTGTTTACCTGCCCTGGGTGTTCCCAGGGGAACTACGTTGGCAGCACAGTTCGTTCTTTGCAGGCAAGATTTTGCTCCCATATGGGTATTAGCCATAGGACAGGAAAAGTTTTATCTAAAAAGGAACAGTCTGCCATTAGAAATCATTCTGTTAAGTGTAAAGTTGATATTTCCGTTAATAACTTTAAAATTCTTAAATCATTAAAATGTCCGTCCTCTCTCCGTATTTATGAATCTTTGTGCATTAAATTTCTGAACTCCAGCTTAAATATTGATTCTAGCTGTTACCCCCTTTATATTAATTAGAATGCCTACCAACTAAAATTTTTCTGTTTTTCCCCTTGACCCTGTCTCCTTTTCGCCTCAGTTGTTTGAGGATGTCAAGTGAGCATGGTATGTTTCGTGCACTTTTGCGTCTTTTCATTTAACTTTTTATTAGTGAAGTTTTTAACTAATTTGTTTGAATGTTTTTAGTTTTAAAGTTTTACTTTTATCATGTGTTATTTGTCATGTATATAATTTTTAATTTTTGTTTTTGGCTTATGCTTGTTTTACGCTTTTTAATTTTTATTCTTTAAGTGGTTTTATTTTGTGCTATGAATTAGTTTGTTTTTGACATTCGTATATTTTTTTTTTTTTTGTCATGCATTAATTTTAGCTTTTTATTTATTAGGCCTTGAAAATGGGTAGAGTTGCCCGAAACGTCGGCTGCAGCCAAATATAATGACTTTCTTGCTCTAGGTCTTCGTTTTTATCCTAAATGTAAAATTACGTCTCCTTAGGAGGGATCCTATTTCATATATATATATATATATATAGATAAATGGGACCCATAAAAAAAAGCCAAATATTCTTAATATTTAATTCCTTTCATAAAAACTATATATCATTCGAAAGAGTAGAGTTACAAGTTTATTATGAAATATTTATTTTTTAAAAATGATTCCTTTCAAATGTGCTCCATTAGTTGCCAAGCATTCCAGTGTTCTCGCTTGTAAGTTCTGCATCACTTTTGCAAGAGTGTGCGGTGGTATGGCTTGTATCTCATTTGTGATGGCGGTCTTCAATTCTTGCAAGGTCGTTGGGTTATTTCTGTAGACCCTACTCTTTAAATATCCCCAGACATAATAATCTAAGGGAGAAAAATCCGGAGACCTTGCGGGCCATTCAACGTCTCCAAATCTTGAGATTAACTCGCCTGGAAACGTTTGACGCAAAACTGCCATGCAGTTCCTCGTGGTATGGCAGGTAGCTCCGTCTTGTTGGAACCAGTGGTTTTCTAGACAAAGATCTCTTAATTTCGGAATAAGGAAATCGGTCTCAACATTTTTTGTAGCGATCACCATTTACAGTGACCGTGTTTCCGGTGGAATCCTCGAAAAAGTACGGCCCTATGATCTGAGATGCAGTAAGACCACACCAAACAGTTACACGCTGACTATGCAACGGGACTTCGGTAATATTCAATGGATTTTCTGTTGCCCAGAAACGACAACTTTGTTTGTTTACAGTTCCATTCAAGTGAAAATGGGCTTCGTCTGACATAATCAAAGTTGCTAGAAAATTGGTGGTGTCATTTACCTTCTGTTGGATCCATTGACAGAATTGTCGTCTTCGTGCGAAATCTCCATCGTTTAGTTGTTGCACTGTTTGAATTTTATATGGAAAGAGCATTAAATTTTGCTTGAATATACGGTGTGTTGTTGTTCCATATCCAACTCCTAACAGCTGAGAAGCACGTCTGATGCTTATGTTAGGATTATCCTGTACAATTTCATGAGTTCTGTTAATGATCTCGTCTATCCTTGCTGTGCGCACTCTTCCAGTTGGTTTTCTTTTTCCAATGCTGCCAGTTAGGGAAAATTTCTGACACACCGACGGATTACTTTCTTAGAAGGTGATTTTGACATCTGAAAATTTGTCTTGAAAGATCTTTGAGCTGAAACTACACTTCTTCCATGCTCATAATATTGCTCAGTTATGAAACGCAGCTGTTCCACAGTCCATGCAGTCATCTTGAAGGGTTAGTTTTAACTAACACTTTTATTTTGTTTTGTATCTTATCTTGTCTTGTATTGTCAAAACCTATACAATCCTGTACAAACTTGTACCTATCCTCTTTCGAATGATGCGTATGATTTTATAAAAGGACTTATACTTTAAGAGTTACAGGGGTTTCTTTTGGGTCCCATTTCTCTGGATCACCCTTTATATATATATATATATATATATATATATATATATATATTCCATATTAGTTAAATATTCCATTCAAAATCAAACATTTTCTTCTTTTACAAAACAAAAAAGGAAGAAATTAAATTTTCAGTTAAAAAATAAAAAATCGTTTGCAAAACAAGTAAGAGAAAAAAATACCAAAACAAACATCATGAGTTATCAACTCATGATCAATACTATTAGGCACAAGTCGAGTTGTACAACGCGATGTGATTCGTGCTATTATAAATTTTTATCATAGTCTCTATGTTTGTATTTTGTAGATACAGTAGCAAATTAACGTAAAACTATTTGAAATAACATTTTTAGAATACTGTACTTTGTAAAACCCTGGAAATTCCGGGATTTGCTGCGCTTGTTCCTGTATTTAAGGTTAGCATTTTCCGTCCGAGATCCTGGTTGAGAAACCCTACACTATATATATATATATATATATATATATATATTTGGGGGTTATAATGACCAATGATGCGAAATTCGAGACACAAAATCAGATAGTGATAAACAAAGCGAAAAGAGTCGCGGGACAGGTACTAAAAACGTTCAAAAGAAGGGACAAGACAGTAATGAGTCCCCTGCTGAAAACACTGATCATACCAAAACTTGAATACTGCTCAGTCTTGACGTCCCCATATAAAAAGGAAGAAACTAATAAACTACAAGAAACTCAGAGACATTTCACAGCCAAGATTGATGGCTGCAAAGAAATCAACTACTAGGGAAGATTACGTAAACTAAATCTGTATTCCCTGGAAAGAAGAAGAGAGAGGTGTAGCTGGTTCCTTCTTGGTGCTACTTGTAGTTGCCGGGAAGAATGAAGGATACGAGAGGCAAGCTATCGCTTTGTTGGGTATCTCTTTTAGGGGCCTCTCGTGTCCTCTTCTCTCCCTGTCGTTTGGGGGGTTGGCGTCTTGAAGGAAAAGCCGGTCGTTTTCAGAGTTTATTGAGTTCTTGGTTGGCTGAGGTTATTTTACAGAAAATTTTGTTATTTTATATACAGCTGAATTAATTAAATATATATATAAAAAATTATGTACAATACTTATTTATAAAGATTATATATGATTCTTAAAATTACACAGGGATAAAATATATACAATTTGGTACGCGCAAAATTGGTTTGTCGGTAACTAATATAAAAATAATATAAATGCGGAAAATTAACTGCGCGGCCCCACACTACTGCCCACCCCGAGAAGCGGAGCACGTATATCAAAAGTAGAAATATTCGGGTCTTGATTTGAATCGGATCCTTCGTCCAGCTCGCGTTGATCCTCGGTCGGCCTCGTTTCCGGTTGTTGCGTTGTCCTGCGCGCCCGTCCTAAGGTCTGTATTTGCTACCTCCGAGGTGCGTCCTCCATCGTCCTTTTTCCTTGCGTGCTTTTTCTCCGATCCGATGTCGTCCGATTGTGCGCCCGGTACCTGTGTGGGACCTGAAACTATATACGCCGGTTTTAAACGATTAATTGAAATGGCTTCTGATGATCCGTTGGTTTTTTCTATTACGAAGTACTTATCGTGGCGTTCGAGAACACGGAAAGGTCCTTGATATGGTGCCTCGAATGGTTTTCGAACGCGGTCGATGCGTACCCATACGTGGCTTGATTTGTGGAGTTCCGATGGAATGAATGATTTGGGGGCTGAGTGAATGTTTCCTTGCGAGGGTTGGGCGAAATCGATTTGCGTCATTTTCTTGGCTAATTCGGAGATGAATTTTGAATTGGATTTTGACGACGAATTGGCGATCATTGGCCTCGGGCATAATAGGGTGGTTCCGGTGACGGTGGTGAACGGTGAATAACCCGATTCGTTGGGGAGACTGCGTAAACCAAGGAGAACTATGGGTAAAGCGGGGAGCCAATCTTGTTTTCGAGCGATGATTGCTGTCTTGATGGTGCGATGAGATCTTTCAATTATTCCGTTGGTCTGAGGGCGATACGACAAAGTTCTTAGTCGGTGAAATCCGATGAGAGCTGAGAGTTCCCTAAAGAGTTCGGATTCGAATTGGGATCCGCGGTCCGTTATGACTTGCAGTGGTACACCAAATCTTGAAATCCATACATCGAGAAATGCGTGTGCTATTGATGTGGCTGTAGTATCAATCAGAGGATATGCTTCTATCCATCTTGTGGCACGATCGATGCAGGTTAGGAGATATCTATATGGGGAAGGATATGTTTGACCGGGCAAAGTGGTTGGCGGTAAGGGACCGACGATGTCGATATGTACCGTTTCAAATCTTGAACTTGGTAAATCGAAGGGGGTTATTTCTGATTTTGTATGGCGAGAAATTTTTGAGGATTGACATGATTCACAATTTCGGGACCAAGTTCGAATATCCTTATTCATTGAGGGCCAAAAGTATCTTGATTTCATGATACGAAGTGATTGCTTGATGCCTGGATGAGAAATATTATGAAATTGATTGAAGATGGAAGATCGATGCTGCTTGGGAACAAAAGGACGGGGATATGGCGTGGATGTATCGCAATATAAAGTTGTATTTTCTGGAAACGGGAACGGCTTGAGACGTGGGAGAAATTCTTGCGTTTCTTGATCTTTTTGTTGAGATTCCGCGATTGCTGATAAATCGAAAGCGTCGATATGTACTGCGTTTACGTTGCGTGAAAGGCAGTCCGCTACGACGTTTTCGGATCCACAGATATGTATTACATCGCATACGTATTCCGTGATGGCAGACCAATGACGTTGTTGTCGGTCTGTCTTGGCTCGTAAGGGACTCTTGTAGGCAGAAACCATCGGTTTTGATCCGTGAAGAGTATTACTTGACGACCTTCTAAAAATTGACGGAAATGCAGGACGGCTAGGTATGCTGCGAGTAATTCTCTATCGTATGCGGCGTATGCTTGCTGAGTTGTAGTTAATTTCTTGGAAAAGAAGGCGATGGGAACTGGTGTGCTGTCGATTATTTGATGAAGAACTGCTCCAGCTGCTATTTGTGAGCAGTCCGTAACTAAATGAAGGATTGAGCTTGATGGAAGAGGATGACAAAGCGTAACGGCGTTCCGTAGTGCATCCTTGACATCTTGAAAGGCTTGAATTGCTTCGTCGTTCCACTGTAGACTTTTGCTTTTGACTTGAGTTCTGACGATTTCACTTAAAGGTGAGACTAAATCGGCGTAACGGGGTATCATATGGCGATAGAATCTCGTCATTCCTAGGAATCTTCTGAGGCTTTGGTAATCTTGCGGTTGGGGAATATCTTGAATTTCGGAGACTTTGTTTACAGGAGGACGAATGCCTGCTGGGGAAACTTCATGACTCAGAAATTCAATTTTGGATTGCTGAAATATGCATTTTTCTAAGGAAATTCTTAAATTGTGTTCTTGAAGGATCTTGAATACGCGTTCTAAGTCTTTCAAATGGTCAACTGCGTTATTTGAATGGACTAAAATATCGTCGAGATACACAAATACGCAGTCAACTCCTCTGAAAATTGTATCCATGAAGCGTTGAAATGTTGCAGGGGCGTTTCTTAAACCAAATGGCATGTATAAATACTGAAATAAACCAAATGGAGTTGTTATAGCCGTTTTCTCGATATCTTCTGGGTGGACTGGAATTTGGTGATATGCTCTGACTAGATCGATTTTGCTAAAGCATGATTTTCCGTGTAGAGATGTTGACAGAC
>JAJOZX010000264.1:622500-672500 GCA_023014485.1 Bathynomus jamesi
TTTATTTATTAATTAATAATAACTTACTTTATTTTTAATAAGAGCCCAGTAAAGCCTAAAGCTTAAGGGCCAAATAAAATAAAATAAATAGTCCAGCTTCACAATTATTTATGTCATTGTAAATTGTAAAACCAATGTATTTATTTTATTATTATTATAGGGCGGTCAAAAGTCAATAAAGTCAAATTGTTTCCTATGGGGCACTTTTCGCTGAAACGACTGAAAATGCAATAAAAACACCTGTAGGGTGTATATTACCAAAGTTAATAGGTCAACCAAAAGTCAACTTTTACCTGTTAGGTCAAAAAATAGCAATAAGGTAAATAAAGTCAATTTTTTGGAATAAATAATTAAAATAACTAAAAATTGGAAGGAAGGAATTGTTTGCTGAAATAGGAACTCCTCCAGAACCGATTGTAACACGTTGGGCAAGCTGGCTGAACGCTGCTTTTTATTATGCAGACAATTTTCCAAATGTGAAGACAATTGTGGAAAATTTTGAAGATGAAGGAATCATTGTTCAGAAGGCTAAAGAGAGTGTTGCTAATGAAAAACTGCCAAAGCAACTAATGTCAATCAAAATGAATTATAGTTTGATTGCTAGCTTAGTGACTAGGATGGAAGCATCTGATTGCACCATTAGAGAGGCATATGAAACCATTTCTTCTATCAACCTTGGCGAAGATATGTGTTCAGTCAAACAATACATTGAAACAAGACTCAAGACAAATGGTATTTGTGAAATAATTAACCTCAGTAGACCTGAAATCTCACCAACAGTTTATGGTCAGCTTTTGCAATGTCAACCAACAACTGCCGCTGTAGAGAGATCTTTCTCCATGCTTAATAAATTATTAAGTAAGGATCGCAATTTTTTGCCAGAAAATGTCGGCAAATACTTCATAATTTACCACAATCGGTCAACTGATGTAGAAGAGCAAGAATAAGTAATTAAAGTATCGTTTTTATTATTGAAAGTAAAGGCAACTTCATAAGTCAATTTTTTCAATTCGTAAGGTCAACTTTCTTAATTTTTTCGGTCAACTTTTGACTGCCCTAAATAATAAAGGTTATTCAATTCACTATTACCAATTTAATTTGTTATGCTTTTTAGAGGGTTTTTGGTTCTTACCGAATTTTTTTCACGAAATTGTACATAATGAAACTACCATCCATGTTGAAACTTTTCTACGCACTACTCTCTAACCATGCATGCCCCACCCGAATCACGCTAGGTGCTGGGAATTAATCCCTGTTGTTTCCAGGCACAGTAGAAAATGCCGCTACGCGTTGTTGAAACTGCGCTGTGATACATCCACAGGAATCGTCTGCTGGATGTTTGTTGTTCGTAATGTTGTGGTGCGCCGCTTCTCTGGCGTGAAGACTATTGCAGTAAACTTTTTTCCTAAAGGTGTTCCCAAACAGAAATCGGTGATACGTCAAGCGATCTTAGTGGTGGTTACGCGTTTCGAAATAATTCGGTTGTATCGAAGAAGGGTCACAGATAAGTAGGTCACGCTCTCAGTACGGTGTTGCTATGTTCGAACTTCGAATGTGATGCGCGGCATCTTGCATGCCCCTTATTGGAAGCAACTCCGCGTAAGTCCATTTATATCGTTCAATGGATTCGCGAATTCATTAGCTTTAACGATTACCGGTCTACTTACTGTACTAACCTTCGCATCATAGAATTAAGAACTGTAGCGCAACATCAGAACAATATTCGGATGATTACTGTGGATGAATTGTAGAGAAATAATTTCAACAGCATACAGCACCGTGTTCGACTGTTCCTACAAAAAAAAAAATCTTTTTCACGATAAGTTCATTTTTTTAGAACGGTAAAGTGTGTTTAATGGGTTGCTCTAATTAAAAAAAACACCCGTAAACCCATAACATTTTTACTCGGCTTTTAATTTTTTTTATAATTTTCTTCAACGAATAATTCACCAATATACAAATGAAGAAAAAAATTCTGTTGTTTCTTTGAAAATAGCTGGAATAATGCAATTTGAGGGTGCTGATTCCAAATCTGGTACCAGTTTCTTGCAATTACATCATTTTTTCTCACAAAATCAATAATAACCTGATTTTGTGCGCATGATATAAACAATATTAGATGAAACATTTAGAAACAAATTAAAAACTTTCAACTTCACACCAAAACAACTTTATTTATTTAAATCTGAGTAAAAGAACAATAATACAATAAAATTCGCAGAAAGAATAATTTTAGATTACTTTTCTTTCGCTTATACATCATCAAATGTGAGTGAATTTCCTCTTTTTAGATGTCGTCTTGAAATTTGGTTCGAAAACATCTCTCTTCAAACACCAACAGTAGTCAGCCATCATATTCACATTCCATCTTTCTTGATATCGTTTTTCCATGTTTTTAATGTCTTGATGGAACCTTTCACCTTGCTTTTCACTAACTGCTCCAAGGTTCTCAGGGAAGTACTCCGAGTGGCTGTGAAGGAAATGCACTTTTATACATGTTGCAACCAGTGGCGTTGGTTACAAACTCCCCCTCCGAGTGGGGCCCATCAGTGAAATCTTGCCACCGGCCCTTCCGCTCCTAGCTACGCCACTGGTTACAACCAAGCTTTTCAAAGCATTTCAACATGTGACTAACAATTGTTCTATAGCAGGGGTGTCCAACCTTTTTTAATGAAGGGCCATATTTCAATTAATGACCCACACCGAGGGCCAGTGTGCAAATTTTAGATAAAATTTTATTTTAAAATTAAATTCCATTGAAATAAAATATGACATTAGATAATGAGTTTTTAGTATCCGCCATCCGGGCCTGATGCAAATCTTTGGCGGGCTGGACTCTGGCCCGCGGGCCGTATGTTTTGACGGCCATCGAACACCCCAACTCTTATTTTCTCTTCACTTAAAGAAAAGAATTGGTCAGAAATGTATTTGAAACAGTTGCCATCTCTATCAAAAGCCTTTACAAATTGCTTTATTAGCCCCAGTTTAATGTGTAATGGTGGTAGCAACATTTTTGCAGGTATCACACGAGGTTCGTTGATACCATTTTTGTTGCCTGGTGTTAAGTTAGTTCTTTGGGGCCAATCCTTCTTTTTCTAATGATTAGCGTTTGCTCTGCTGTCCCACTCACATATGAAGCAAGGCATCTTTGTATATCCAGATTGTTGGCCAAGAAGCATGGATATCACCTTCAAATCTCCACAAATGATCCCCTTATGATTACTATATTTTATTTTATCTATAATCGATTTCATGGTGTCATAATTTTCTTTCATGTGGACAGAGTGGGCAATGGGGAAGGATGCCAGTTGATTGCCATTATGCAGCAAAACAGCTTTTAGACTTGACTTTGAACTGTCACTGAACAATTTCCCCATAGTATTCATAATACCAGGTATGTCAGTACAGAATACTATAGAACCATCCATAGAGAAGAATTGAATAAATTCTTGTTCTCTGCTCCTGTACCAGGAATATGAAGTTCCAGCAGCTAGTAAATTTCTTTCATTCAGCCTGGATCCCAAGAGTTGGGCAGCATCATTCGGTAGGTCAAGATCTCGTACATGCTCATTCAGTTCTGCCTGAGTGAATAAATGTTGGTCTTTAGAACTCTTATCATCAATTTCAAAGTCACCGTGGTCGCTAAGCTCTGTATCAGATTCAGGAACTTCATCAAGCTCTTTGGGGCATGCAAGAATGGGAACATTATCAGTGTGTGGGAGAGGACGGATGGCAGATGGCAATGATGGATACGCAATGGATGATTTATTCTTGGAGCTGAATCCCGTGATATTACACAAACAGAAATAGCAGTCTTGGGTATGATCTTTGGGTTCACGGCAAACCATAGGTATACCAAATGGTAAGGACTTCCTTTTGCCTCGAACCCATTGCCTCAAATTTTCCACACATGATCGGCATACACTATGCGGAACCCATGACTTATCCTGATCACCAAGTTTTACACCTAAATAAGCGAGATATAATTTTCTTACAAATTCTGTGGTATTCCGCTTTTGCTTTACCGATTGGAAATTACTACATATATAACAAAACAAATCTGGGTGGTTCTCGCAAGAACGGGACTTAGACATTGTTGGTAAAGTGAATTCGTGAATGCATGAAGTAAATTTGTGAATCCGTAACTGTACAATTATAGAATCTGAAACAGGAAATAAAAAAATTAATAAGATACAAACAAGTTGTTGTTTTAGCAGGCAAGAAATGAGGCTTTCTACTTCATAGAATGAGGTATATTTGAACTTATATACGCGTATTGGTCCAAATAATGATTGCCTAATTCTGGAGAATAGTGATGCGATGGATAAAAACAAAAGTAGTTTTCTATAATCTTATGGGGTAGGGACTAAAAAAAAATACAGAGTTTTCAAATAACAATTTACCTGTATACTGGTGTAATTTTAGAATTAAAGTAATCCTTTTCGTGATTCATATTTAAATGACACGTGACTGTACTCTGGTCACGAATCCGTTAGTAAAAATCTCGCGGGGCCATTATCCATATCCCCCGCGAGACATTATCGACAACCCACATCCTCGCGCGTGGGTTAGGTTATAGGATAGGGTAGATTAAGTTAGTCGAGTTATGTTATATAAATGTTGATCAAAATGTCTTAATTGTTGGAGAATTGGGCTTAACATCGTCTCGTAATTAATCTTTTTCAATGTCCGCGTGTTGCACGATGTACGATCAGTATACAGTCATTATTTTGTACTTATTATTATTATTATTATTATTATGGAAGATGGAGGGAGGGCACGCTAATATCATTTTAAAATGGAAAAAAGTGCTCTCATGATTTTCGCTAATTATAATCGTTGGCGTTCATATATGTAATAATTAAGGATTTAAAGAATGAGCTGAAAAGGTTCATATTCCTTTATTCTTTTTCCTTCGCTCTGTCAACAGTCCGTTCCCAAACTTGGCCATTCTTATTTCATTCCTCGTCCAAGAATAAGAAATCTGCGAGTGAGAATCGCGAAAGAGGCAATTCTCAAATCGACTCATTCCCATTCGCACTTTGTTAGATTTCGTACTTTGTTACATTTTTCATGGAAAATACTCATCGAGACCGCGATTGCATCACCGTCTCTTTTTATCTTTTCCCAAATAAGGAAACGCTTTTCCCAATTTCGGATCGTGAACGGGAATGGTAATGATACTGAGTGGGAAGTAATCCGATCAGTGGCACGCAACAATTTGGTACTTCGATTCTTGCGTATAATATAATTTTATATAACGTATTTTCCCAGTTTGCATTTAGTGAAAACAAACGGATTCTGGTTGTAACAAAGTTATTAATATAGAACATAATCCAATAAACCGTTGATTCGTTCTTTTCCGATTACGCATCGCATCGCAACGGAACGATATAGAATTACGTTTGTATAAAAACTATATTGTCAGAAATTATTAAAATGGCGGTAAATATAATAGGTTTAAACCCTCAGAATTTACACGAAAGGATTGCGGAGAGGACTTTGCACGTTATGTCGTACATTTTATGAATATTTAGGGTAGCTCCATAGCGGGGGTTGTCAACTTTGTCTCCACCCATACCCTTTTGAAAAGTCAAGTTTTTTTCATGTATTCCCATACAAAGTGCATATATACCGAGTTCAAAACATTATATATATAAATAATATATATAATATATATAATATATATATATATATAATATATATATATATATATCACGGAACTCGTAGCAGTTTCGTGCGTTTGTCTCTCTTCACATGAATATCAAGCTGGTGGCCCCCATCTCTAGACCTGGCTTGGTAAAACAGCAGGTTTCTCTCTTGCGATCCACCACACATAGCCAGGCACACCCGGCTCATCTGGTACCGTCCTGAGCCGAGCATCTAGCCTTCTTTTGAAGATTTCAACTTTGACCCCTGTGACGTTTCTGGGGTCCTTTGGAAGCTGGTTAAAAAGTCTTAGGCCCCTGACAACCAAGCTATTTTCCTTCGGTGTTGAGTGTCCCTTGTCGGGCCTTTAGTTTGGGAACACTACACATTCTACCTTTCCTGTTTTCTAGTGTTGCTTGGATGTTAATTGGGTTTAATCTTAGGTTAGGTACCCGTTTTTCGATCATTTTCCATATGTAAATTCAGCGCCGGCCTTAGGATATTTCGGGCCCTGTGCAGAGTATACTGTACGGGCCCCCCATGACACAAGTCAAATTGTTTTTCATTGCTAATCATTTTATTTTAGTAGATTGTTAACAAGTACAAGAAGTAAAATTTAACTATACAAGTGCACCTGTAACAGAATACCAACAGACCAACAGCCTTTACTATTATTACTAGTGATGGGACGATACCAAAATTTTTAACGATTCCGATTCCGATTCCGATACCACTAAAAAGTCTCGATTCCGATACGATTCTCGATTCCGATTCCGATTCTCAATATTTTTAAATATAATTCTGTACTTGTTTTTCTGGAAATTGTCATATTTTACTCTGGTAAGATTAACTATTTACATTATGAGTATGGTAATATAAATTATAAATTATAATAGATTGGTTTAAAAATAAAAATCAACTGTAAGTTGTAACAATTCATTTTAATTTTCTTGATTACACATCATGGATATACATGTTTTAATGTATAGCTACAATACAATAAAAATAAAATTTGTTATCCTCTTTCATTTAAATTTTAAAGTTTACATTGCAAAACTGGTTCAATTAAAAGTTAAAGAATCGTTTTAAGAATCGGAAATCATGGTACAATTCTCTCGATTCCGATTCCGATTCCGATTCCTGAAAAATGCTCGATTCTTCCGATTCTCGATTCCGATTCCGATTAATCGTCCCATCACTAATTATTACTACTTATTACTTTATTATTATCAAATATTTAAACTATCATAAGAGGTTTCAACCAGCGCCGGCCTTAGGATATTTAATTAGGAATAGGATAATTCAATTTAATTAGAATATTCAACAAAAGTAAATACACAAAATAAAGTTTGTAAATATACAAAAAAGAAAATAACTTAATCAACTACAAATGAATATTTGGCAATTGTAATATAAGAATACTAAAACAAAAGAATTAACTAGATTTAATAAAAATAAACATAAACCAATTGCAGGTATATATAAGTAACAAAAATCTTTTCATTAAAATCTATCTACTGTTTTAAATGACTGAGAAGAAAAGAAAAATCAAGCTAATACACAAATATATATTACACAATATTACACAAATAAATTACATTAATTTACACCAATTTTGGCACTCTGACGTCGATGGTAAATTTCTGTGAAATTTTCGGGCCCCCCTAAGTTGCGGGCCCTGTGCGACCGCACGGTTCGCACACCCCTAAGGCCGGCACTGGTAAATTATGGTGTACCCTTTTCTTATTCTTTCCAGGGAATACAGATTTAATTTACGTAGTCTTTCCCAGTAACCGAGTTCTTTGCAGCCATTAATCTTGGCTGTGAAATTTTTTTGAATTTCTTCTAGTTTATTAATTTCTTCCTTTTTGTATGGGGACGTCAAGATTGAGCAGTATTCAAGTTTTGGTATGATCAGTATTTTCAGCAGGGGAATCATTACTTTATTGTCCCTTCCTTTAAAGGTTCTCAATACCTGTCCCGCCACTGTTTTTGCTTTGTTTATCGGTATCTGATTTTGTGTCTCAAATTTCGCATCATCGGTCATTATAACCCCTAAATCTGTTGCATTTTTGCTCCTCTGAATTTCCTGTCTATCTGGTGCATAATATGCTGTCTGTTTTAGCTCCTCATTTCTTCCATATCTCAAGACCTGAAATTTCTCGGTGTTAAATTTCATGTTGTTGTCTTCTGACCATTTATATATTCTGTTCGTGTCCCTCTGTAGGGCCTCCACCTCTTTTGCTCACTGATTTTTCTGCTGCTCTTTGCATCGTTTTCCAAGGATGTTACTATATGTACTGTTATTGGTTACTTCATTGTCTATGTCTGTTAGCATGATGATGAATAGGAGTGGGGCCACTACTGTTCCTTGTGGTACTGAGCTGCGTACTTCCGATTCTGATAATGATATACCTTGGAGTTTTACGACCTGCTGACGTTCCCTGAGGAAACTGAGATCGATTTTCCCATTTTGCCCGTTATTCCCATATGTTTCATTTTATATGTTATTATACCATTATCACATTTGTTGAACGCTTTAGCAAAATCCGTGTATATGACATTGTAGTTTTCATTGCTTTCAAGTGCGTCTAGGATATTGTTATAGTGCTCCATTAGTTGTGATAAGCACGATCGTCCTGATCGGAATCCGTGCTGGTTCTCATTGAATCTTTCCAGTGTCTCGAAGAAGTCATAAATTTTCTCTCTAACTATTCTTTCAAATATTTTGGTGAGATGGGACGTCAGTGACTGGTCTATAGTTCTTTGCTTGAAATCTGTTTCCTTCTTTAGATATAGGGACAATGTTTGCTCTCTTCATTTATTTCCGGTATATACAGGGTGTAACAAAAGTCCGTTCTCATAGGGAAATAAGATATAACAGAATTGATCGTGATGAGTTTGTATGTATTACGTGGCAACACTGTTAGGTAGGTTATTGGCAATTTTACCCCACTTGACTTCTTGTGGGGCCACTTAAAGTCCGTTGTTTATGAGTGAAGACCTCGAACGATCCAGCAGTTAAAAGAAAAACTTACGGATCAGTGTAACAGAATTAGTGTGGAAACACTTCAAAACGTAACCGACAGCTTACAAAGACGAGTAGAAATGTGTCAACGGCTATATGGAATGCAATTTGAGCATGTACTGGATTAATTGATAAGTTGATTGTATTGTTTGTAATGTAACAATTTTCTCGTTCAGTTCTGTTATATCTCATTTCCCAATGAGAACGGACTTTTGTTACACCCTGTATACCTTTCAAATGTTCCGTGAGAACATTGTACTGTATTTGTATTGTACTGTATATATATATAATTATTAATAATTTGCATTGTTGAAATGTTTCGAAAAATGCATTTACAAGAGAAAAGAAAATGAGAAGAGCGCGTATTTTGTCATCTCACTGCGTACCCTTGGAAAATCTAATATGTACCCCCAAATTGAAAACCCCTGTCCTACAGGCTTGCCATGCACGTTCAATTTGTAATAATAATGAAGTTTGGAGTCGTTTAACCAACCTCCTTCGTAACGGCAAAAGTCGTATGATTTAGAGGACCTACAGCTTTACGTGGTATCGGAACCATCTACGGGTTTCTACATCATCCGAACGCGGAAGAGGACACAGTTACCCGCTCAACTAATGAATAGACCCGAACGTCCCTTAACCTCTTCACGGATCTAACGCGAAACTGCGGCGTCGCGACGTGAATCCCACTTACATAACCCCTTAGTTTTGCGAGTTCCACTAAAACTGTTTCGTAGCAAGATTTGTTGATGACTCGCCAGGTTCTTCTCTATGCGTCCACTTTGTCTGCCTTTCTGTCAGTCTGTCAATCCTCTCGTCGTTTTATCTATCTAGATAAGTAGATAAATGTACAGACAGTTCTTAAACTCTTAAATCTTAAATCCCGTTTATAAAAAGTAATCAAATTCACATGGCGAAATTGTGTTGCCGCGGAACATATATTTTTAGGTGATAAATAAAGTCTTTCACATTTTCAAATTACTTCAAAACGCTTTGAACAAAATTATTAAAAAGAAAATAAAAGATGCATACGTAGTTCCGCGGGAGATGTTGTAGGTATATTTATACTTTAGAAATATGCTCTATAAATATACTGTAGTACAGTTTGGGAAAAAAATTCGCCCAGAAACATAAAATTTCTAAAAAGCATCAGAAATTACTAATTAGTAATGACTGAGTTTTTTAAAAATGTTATTAGTCACCAAAAAGAATAACAATCCAAAGGAAGACACAATATTACAAATTAGCAATTTTTTGTTCTTAATTTTTAGTCGAACATTTCCGCAACTACATAATTTGTTTCTTTATAATTTGTGTATAATTTTTTTTTTTTTTATAATTTGTTCCTAATTTGTATATAATTACTTCGCAATACCGACCTCGCCAAAGCTAAACAATTTAAGAAATCCTTTATTTCGAATACTCCCCCGAGTCTCCTCGTTGTATACTTACATCGATACAGAATGCATGTACGTACCTATACAATCACGGGAGTAGTCGGACGTACACACACACTCCGATACGGGAGCGGTGTATATATCTGAAAATTACTGGCATGAAAGTCTTAAATATTAGTCGGGCATCAGTTAATGAGATTCGCTTGAACAAAATTGAACAATTTTGGACTTACATATAAACAGCTTCCACGTTGATCAAATGCTATTATAGTTTTCAATAAACGATTTATAAATGGATTATTATTTATTATTTACACGCTTTTGACGTAAAACGATGCACACTGTCTGTTAATGTTAGATCCACTTTTAAAATTTCCACTTTTATACTTTTGGAACGAACTTATTTCTTGGTTTCAGTTTTGCAAAATCATCCACTAATTATATTATACATTTACTTTGGGCTACGTCGTAGCCAGTGTCGTAACACCGCTTCCTGTTGATTAGCGAAGTTAAGCGACATTGGGTCTGGGTAGTAGTTGGATGGGAGACCGTCCTCCGGTCCAAATTATGTAGCGACCCGTGGTTCGGATCCCACGTAAAGCTGTAGGTCCCCTCCGTCATATGACCTTAGATGTTGTGAAGGAGGTTAAACAACCCCAATCATTATTATTATTATAAATTTATTTGTTTATTCTTAAAGGTGGGTATGTTCTGAAGCACCCTCATCTTTATTTTTATACAAGTCGTACACACACACACACACACACACACACACACTACGTTATATAATGCGTGTGTGCGCGTGCGCGTGTACTGCTTATATAAAAATAAGCTTAAAGATGCTTCAAAACACCCACCATATATATGTATACAGGGTGTTTCAGGAGGAAAGGTCAATACTTCGGGAGGTGATAGTACCGGTCATTGTGAGAAAAAAAGTTCATATGAACATGTGTCTAATTCTGAATGGTTACGGAGATAGAGCTATTTGAATCTGATGCGCGCGCAGCTCTTCCTTCCCCTTCCCTCCCCTATAACCTTGAACCATGTAAGCTGTAATGTAAGCATGTAACATAAGCTAATCGACAGCTGACTGTTGTGAGTGACATTGTTTGGTGTTTAAGGCAGTGTTAAGAATGCCACACACCTTCACACATGCCGAATATGCAGATATGGTGTATGTCTACGGTTTTTGCGATGGAAGTGCAACAGCTGCTGTTGCAGAATACCATCGACGGTTTCCGAACCGCAGAATTCCGGATCGAAGAGTGTTTACCAGGGTTTTCAACACATTGCGTGAGATTGGTACACTTCCCAGCGCTCATGTTTCATCTGAACGTGAAGGTCAACAAGATGTGGATGAAGTGGAAAACATTCTTCAGTTGGTAGAGCGTAATCCTACTACTAGCTCACGAAGAATTTCTACACGTCTCGGTGTACCACACACAAGAGTATGGCGAACATTACGTGAGGAAGGCTTGCATCCATATCATGTACAGCGTGTACACCTTCAACCAGGAGACGCTGCCATGCGACTGGAATTTTGTCATTGGGTAAATGCTAATCGCCGATTGCTTCGATTAATACTGTTCACCGATGAAGCTACTTTCACTCGTGACGGTATCAACAACACTCGTAACTCATCAGTGGTCAGACGAAAATCAAAATGCCACTGTGGAAACAAATTTTCAACATCGCTTCTCTGCCAATGTGTGGTGCGGTATCATCGATGATCAGCTGATTGGCCCTGTTACTTTAGAGAATCGTCTTACAGGACAAAGTTACCTAGAATTTTTGCAAAATGAATTGCCAGGACTATTGGAGGATGTTCCTTTGGCTACACGCGCTGGTATGTACTTTCAGCATGACGGAGCTTCTCCACATTCTACCCGTCTGGTGATGCAATACCTAAATCAAACTTTCCTTGGTCGATGGATCGGCCGCGGTGGTCCCATTCAATGGCCACCAAGGTCTCCAGACCTCTCTCCGTTAGATTATTGTTTGTGGGGGTGGATGAAAAGTCAAGTTTACAAAAGAAAGGTGGATACACGAGACGAATTGCTCGCGCGCATTTTGGATGCTGCTGCCCGCATAAAGGAACGTCAAGATCAACTCAGACGAACAACACGCGATCTTCGCACACGAGTTGCAAAGCGCATTGAGGTTGACGGTGCGATTTTCGAAAATGTATTGCAAACTGTAACAAATTTGTCATTTCTGTATCTGATACCATTCAAAATGCCAATGTTTAAACATTAAATGTTAGAAACAGTAATTGGTTTCTCTTTCTTGATTACTATTAACAATGCTTTTGTATTTGTAGATTCAAACAGCACTATCTCCGTAACCATTCAGAATTAGACACATGTTCATTTGAACTTTTTTTTCTCACAATGGCTGATACTATCACCTCCCGAAGTATTGACCTTTCCTCCTGAAACACACTGTATATATACCCAGGTACCATGAACAACGAAGTTAAGTGACATTGGGTCGGATAGTAGTTGGATGGGAGACCGTCCTCTGCGTCCAGACTATGTAGTGACCCGTGGTTCGGATCCCACGTAAAGCTGTAGGTCCCTTCCGTCATATGACTTAGATGTTGCGGAGATTAAACAACCCCATCATTATATTTACACAGGTAGCACGGTTGATCGATCGACTGCTGATGTGTGGTTGATATCGTTGAAATGTGGTTGATATTTGTGACAGTTAACAAATTAATACTGCTTTACTGTTGGTGCCATGATATGTTGATAAAATAAAGCGCAATCAACATTTACAAAATATATTTTCCTAAAAGTTGAGGCTATAATGTTATTTCTGTAATTAATGAATTTACATCAGTACTCAGTTTCAGCCCCATTTCGATATCGAAATTTGCGTCATTTAGATTCTGCTGTTTCGAAATTGCTAAATCACTATTGTTTTAATAATAAAAGTTTGATTCATCGATATTTCTTCATTATTATATCGATTTAAACGTGGTACCTGGGCATAAAGAACTATATTTACTGTTTGGTTGTATTGTTGTAACTTAAAATACTCCAAACACGCGCCTCCATATCTTGGAGGGTAAAATAAGAAAGAAGGAAATTGGCACCGATCAGGAAGTCGGAAGTGAATGAAATTTAACCGAAATTCTTACCATAAAAAATCTTCATACAGAGTCTTAAAAAAAAAAAAAAAAAAAAAAAAAAAAAAAAAATATATATATATATATATATATATATATATATATATATATATATATATATATATATAGAGGAGAGAGAGAGAGAGTTTCATTATCAGGTGTTTCGTTCATGGAATTTCAAATTGTTTCTCCGAAAGAAAAGAATTTTTATATTTGGAATTTGATTTGTGTACAGTTCCTGTATTATTTCACTCTTTGACTGTATAATCCAAAGAAATTATACGCTGCATACAGAACCTGTATATAACTAAGAGTATTTCATATGGCACTTACTGCATGAAGTTCACACACACACACACACAAAACCTCTGTATATATATATATATATATATACAGTATATATATATATATGTTAACCCCTCCGTCTATGGCTTTGGGTGGTTCGAAATCGACGGGGGTTCTGGTTGGGAGGCAGCAACGGATATTTCTCGCGATAGTTTTCTTCTATAATATTCTAATTTTTCTCTCATTTCTTTTTTCTCTTTCTATAATACTCTGATACTTTCTCTGAAGGTTCGCCGATTTTCTTTTTATAACTTATCGAAAACTATTTTCTCTACTTTATTTACTAAGTTCTCGGACGAGAGCACGGCTCGAAGGAAAAGATAAAAAAACTTTCTTTTACTGTAATTTACTGCTAAAATTTACAGGTAGTGCTCTGAATTTACAGGGGTAGAGGTTCGACCTCTTTCGACCATGGCTCAGGCCGGAATCTAAAAAAATTAAGGAGGCAAGGGGCCTCTGCCCCCTCCTCTGAGAGTGAAGTCTAAGAAGAAGTAGAAGTCGAAGTAATGTTATTTTACAATTACATGCTTTATATATAATCTAAATTTTGGGGGAGTGCAGTTTGAAGGTTAAGTTTCCCCCTTTAAACACGTGATCAGAATTTTGAAAGATTCCAAGTAAAAATAAAAAAAAAATAAAAATAATCGTATTTTCGCCGAGTATATATTTCTAAAGGGCGACATAATTTCGTAGTAGTACATTGAGTACAGTCTAAGTACATCACTGAGTACGTTGTAATTTTGGTTTATTACAATTATGATTATAATTACCAATTAATTCACATCACTTATTATCGTTAATTACAGTTCCATTAAAGTACATTCACTACGTCATTAATTACATCATTAAGTACATTAATTACATCAAATTTTGATTGATTGGGTGGTTCTTATATGTATAAGAACCACCCAGTCAACCAAAATTTGGGGGTCTTACCCCCGCATATTTTTCGTATTAATATAAAACGTGTACCAAAGAAGTTTTATTAAAATCAATTAATATTTAGGGGGGGGGCCTCATAAGCAACCATCCCTACTAGGCCAAATTTACTATGCTTTCAGTCCTAAAATGTTTAGTTCAATTCAGTTTCTACTTAATCAGTAGTCAATGTCAATTTTAGTTTACGCTGTTCTTTAACTGCTGTTATTTGTCCTTATAATGGAACGCTAATAAAAAATTCGTGTATTTATGTTTCAATATATAATTAACTAAATTTGAGTCCTTGTGCGGGACCAATAAGAATATTTATAATTACTTGAGATTTTGCACATTTTGTTTTTTTGTCAAATTGAATATATTGAGGGGGTGAGACGGTGAAATTCGCAATTTCGAAAAATAAGGGCCACCCTTATATATATACAGTATATATATATATATATATATATATATATATATATATATATATATTATTCATCGATGCATTTATAGTTTAAATGGAAGTATGGAGAGTTAAACATCTTTTCACTTAGAGCATTATTTCGCCCATTTCAGGGTACGAGCAGCTCGCAGCAACATTGCCAAGCAAGCAGGGGTGAATGTACTGACGAGGCTTTTGTACGTGGTTCATCACCACTGAAAGCAACACTGCTCTGTGTTAGTCTAATCAAAAGAACAGCCATATCCGTATTCAGTTTCTTGCACTTTTTGTTAGTTTGTATCGCACACACTCCCAATTATTATTAGTCTTGGTGCATGATTCTTCAAGAGCAAGATGGACCTCAAGTTTGTTTCTTCCTTAGGGCAGCATAAATTTACCTGTATCAATCACAATCTTACTCGTATTACCTCAGGCATGTTCTATACAAACTGGGCCAAAATCACACACACACACACACACACACACACATATATATATATATATATATATATTATATATATATATATATATAAAACTGTTGTGTGTAGAATTTAATCCACATACAAGGTGTCCCAGAATTAACTATTTCAATGAAATCGGACAAATTTTTTAAAAACACACTTTTATTTATGTTTATCATGTTTAATATGTGTTAAAAATGTATAAATTTCTAAATTTTTTCATAATTTTATTTTCATAATTTTTTCATTATCTGGTCCAATGAAAGACCGTCTGAAGTCATAGAATGGCAAAGAGACTCTCCAAAAGTTAACGTGTGGCTTGGAATGACCAAATCCAAAATTTATGGCCCATTCTTCTTTGCGGAAGCAACTGTAACAGGTACCGTCTACCTTGATATGCTTCAGCAGTTTCTCGAACCACAGCTTCTTGATGATGGCATCTTGATAATGTTGTGTTTCAACAAGAAGCATTGATCTTTTGGCGATAAACCTTTGTTTTTATGAAACCCCATGCAAAGAAATCCAGGGGTGTCAAATCCGGAGAACGCGGAGGCCAAAGTCGAGGTCCTCCACGTCCAATCCACCGATTCGGAAGGCGTCTGTGAGGTATTCTCGAACAATTAGAGCATAATGACATGGTGCTCCATCTTGTTGAAACACAACATTATCAAGAATGCCATCATCAAGAAGCTGTGGTTCGAGAAACTGCTGAAGCATATCAAGGTAGACGGTACCTGTTACAGTTGCTTCCGCAAAGAAGAATGGGCCATAAATTTTGGATTTGGTCATTCCAAGCCACACGTTAACTTTTGGAGAGTCTCTTTGCCATTCTATGACTTCAGACGGTCTTTCATTGGACCAGATAATGAAAAAATTATGAAAATAAAATTATGAAATTTTTTTAGAAATTTATACATTTTTAACACATATTAAACATGATAAACATAAATAAAAGTGTGTTTTTAAAAAATTTGTCCGATTTCATTGAAATAGATAGTTAATTCTGGGACACCCTGTATTATGGTATAGAACATTGTACAGTAAACGTAGTTGTGAAACGAATTCGTGTTGCAGACTCGTCACAGGAAACACAAATTAACCCTTTGACGGTCATGTCCGTAAGTTTACGGGTACACGCCATACTATATTGCATAACTCGACCGCCTCAGGGTTAATTAAGACATTGCATGATATACAATGTTTTATAAAGTTTACGATGTCTGTTATTATCTTGTCTAAAGTTCGATGATCATTAGAGATGCGCGTTTCAACATTGCATATAGTCGGGTGGTCCGAAAAAAATGACGCATTTTTTAAAAATTAATATCTCAGTAACCCCCTTCCTTATCATGACAATTTTTATATGCAAGATACTTTCAAACTTCTTTTTTTGAATGCAAGAAACGGAATTCTGATATCTTTTATAGTTTTCTCGCAATTAACAAAAGTAACAACATGGGTCAAAAAAACGAATATCATGAGAAAGGAAAAATTTAATCAGAAATTTAACTAATTAATTTACAGTAAATGATCGATTGGACCACCACTCTGTTGACACACTAATCTAAGTCTTTTCTTCCACACAAAATAATACTTCTTACTTCATTAATGCCAATTTCTTGCCAAGATTCAAGTATTTCACTTTTTAATTCTGATTCGGTGAATTTTTCTCGTCGACCTCGGTAAACCTTCTCTTTTAGTAACTCCCAAATTGAGTAGTCCATAGGATTACAATCTGGGCTTTGTGGTGGCCACTCATTTTTCGTTATTAATTTTGGTGTATTGCTAATCAGAAACGACTGTGTGGCGTAGCTTGTATGCGACGGTGCTCCATCTTGTTGAAATATGAAATCATTTTCTTGATACAGGCGACGACAATCCGGCAACAATTTTGTTCTTAAAAGTTCAATGTAATTTGCAGAATTCACCTTTGTCTTTTCAGTTTCAATAAAATGAACATCTGTCTTGCCATTCCAAGAGACCCCTGCAGATATCATAACCTTTTTGGAGAATCTTGACGTTTCATGATACAATCTGTTTATTGAAATGTCACACTTTTTACCACGCCCGTAGACAACATCATTTTGACGGTTTCGCGGAATTTCTAGAGTGAAATCTTTTTCATCCGTGAAGACTATCTTTTTAATATCAACGACAGAGAAATTATCAAGTAACTTTCTGCACCTTGTTTTTCTTTTATCCTTAACAGTATCACTTTTTCTAGAAGATACTATTCTTTTGAAGGCTTTTAGTTTTTGTGCTTTAATTATTCGGTGTACAGAAGTCTTTCCAATATTCAAATGTTTAGCAATTGTTCTTTGTGACAAATGACTTCCTGGTTTATCTTCTTGAGAGCAGATTTTATCGTTGATGTAATCCACATTTTCTGGCACCGAAGCTGTTTTAGGTCTACCGCTTCCTGGTTTTCTGGCAGTACTTCCCGATTCGCGAATCTTCTTTAAGAGTCTTTCCACTGCACGCCTTTTCCACTTTTGCCGGGAAACTCTTGCAATAACCTTCCAGTCTTCCATCCTTTTTCACAGTAACAATTTTAATGAGAATACGATCTTCCTCTGACAACATCATTAAGGGTACTGACGAATTGTTAAAAAATAAAATATCCACAATTTGACTCGTTCATTCCTGTAGAGTTTTGTAATAACTTGCAAAAATATCGCATGATATCGTATAAAAATGATATCGTATAAAAAACGGATATTATATTGCGATTTTTGTTTTTTTGACCCATGTTGTTACTTTTGTTAATTGCGAGAAAACTATAAAAGATATCAGAATTCCGTTTCTTGCATTCAAAAAAGAAGTTTGAAAGTATCTTGCATATAAAAATTGTCATGATAAGGAAGGGGGTTACTGAGATATTAATTTTTTAAAAATGCGTCATTTTTTTCGGACCACCCGTATATATATATATATATATATATATATACGCAAAGGACACCAATAGCAACAAACCGGTCGGTCCGTACGAGGCTGTCTGTTTAACGAGGAAGGTTAAAAGATGGAAGAAAATTTAAGAAAAAGTGAAAATTTGAAAGCAAATGAAAGAAAGGAGTTTGAAAGAAAGGAGGGAAATTTAGAGATAAGTGAAAATTTTAAAGGAAAGAGGAAAGAATCCGAGTGAATATTCTACTGTACAATACTTTTACGCGCTAACAAATGCTTCTAATTTGGGGTTTAAGGCGAGATAAGCGTCTATAGTCTCTTTTTAAAGGACTCAACCGAATTACTTTGAACTACGCTGGCTGGCAATCCATTCCGCAACTTAACAATACGATTGAAGAAGAAATAGTTTTATTAGAATTAAAATGTTTACCGACCAATTTCGGATCATTACCGCCAGTTCCCTAAATATTTTTCGGCGTCGACGTTATCAAAACTTTTAGTCATTTTAAACACCTTCATTAAATCTCTTCGAACCGCCTTTTTGCGAATGAGAATAAATTTAACATTTCAAAACGGGCAATGAATGATTCGTTTCTAAGTCTGGGAATCATCTTTGTAGCCCGTTACCGCATTCTTTCCATTCTGTCTGTGTCCTGTCGTAAATATGGGGACCAGAATTGAGCGCAGTATTCCAGGTGAGGGCGTACTAAGGAATTATATAATATTAGCATTGTTTTTTCGGATTTAAATTCAAATGAGTTACCAATAAATCCTAATATTTATATTTGCTTTTCTGACCGCTTCGATACATTGCTTACTCGGTTTAAATGTCGGTCACAATAATACCTAAATCACTCTTTCGTAACACTCGTTAGTGTCTTGGCGTGCATACACTATCGATTGTTTCTACCGATATGCAACGTTTTGAATATATCTACAGTATATTAAAGTTAATTTGCTAAATTTCTGCCCACTTATAATACTAGAGTAACTCGAGTAACTTTATATATATATAATATTATATATTATATATATATATATTATATATATATATATATATACGGTGTTTGAAAACTTTCTGTACAAATTGTAATGGGGGATAGGCAACACCAAGACAAACCCTTTTCGTCTATAAGTGTATGTCCGCTGACGTCACCATTTGGCGCGAGAGGGCGCCGCTGCAATTGGCTAAAAGGTGAAGTGGGCTAGACTCGCGCTTGCCGCGGGCATTCTTAAATCGGACGTAGTACGCGTAACATGGAGCGCTTCACGACTGCTGAGATGGCTGACATGCATATGGTGTATGGGGCTGCCAATGGAAACGGAAGAGCTGCTGTGAGGTTGTACCGACAGCGCTTCCCAAACAGACGTGTGCCAAACCACCAAACGTTTGCGCATTTGCATCGGCGACTGCGAGAAACTGGAACATTCCATGCAAACATGCATGACACTGGTCGGGAGAGAAACGTGCGCACTCCTGAGATGGAAGAAGAAATCCTACGGCGATTTGAGGACAATCCAAGCGCAAGCACGCGAGGTGTTGCACGTATCCTCGGTGTGAACCACGACCTGGTCTGGAGAGTGTTGCACGAGCAGCAGTTACATCCGTTTCATCGTCAGAGAGTCCAGGCATTACAACCTCGGGATTACCCTCTTCGTGTGGAATTCGCACGCTGGTTTCTGCAGCAGACAGCGGTGCAGCCTAATTTTCCGGCTCATGTGCTGTTCTCAGATGAGGCCTGTTTCACACGTGAGGGTGTGTTTAACATGCACAATTCTCACGTGTGGGCGCACGCAAATCCACATGCTACACGGGTGCATCCTCATCAAGAACGGTTCGCCGTCAATGTTTGGGCGGGTATCGTCCATGGCAAGTTGATTGGGCCGTACCTGCTGCCTGCCCGACTCGACGGGCGGGTTTATCGGATATTTCTTGAAGAAACGTTGCCGGAACTGCTGGAAGATGTTCCCGTGGCTATTCGTAGACGAATGTGGTTTCAACACGACGGGGCCCCAGCACACTCCATCAACGATGTGCGGGATTATCTGAACGCCACTTTTGGGGACCGATGGATAGGCCGGGGTGGGCCCGTAGCCTGGCCACCGAGATCGCCCGATTTAACATGCCTCGATTTCTTCCTGTGGGGACACATGAAGAACCTCGTGTACGAGACTCCCATTTACTCAGAAGAAGACCTCGTAGCAAGAATCGCTGTCGTAGAACTACAGTAACAAGTGCATCGCATTCTGACATGCTTCGGAATGAGTTAAAGCAAGCAATTCGCACAAAACGGAGAGGGAGATTGTCGGAAGATGTTATTCTGTTAGACGACAATGCGCGCCCTCATACCGCTGCACAGAC
Organism: Bathynomus jamesi; assembly: GCA_023014485.1. NCBI lineage: Eukaryota > Metazoa > Arthropoda > Malacostraca > Isopoda > Cirolanidae > Bathynomus > Bathynomus jamesi. Next base: position 643,140 of record JAJOZX010000264.1, read on the forward strand.
TAGAAAATGCCTTCAAGAACTTAAATTTGAAGTTCTCGACCATCCAGCCTACAGTCCAGACCTGGCACCTTCCGATTTTTACCTGTTTGGACCACTAAAAGACGCTTTGAGAGGTCAGCGATTCCAAGGCGATAATGACCTGAAGGAGCCGGTGCATGACTGGCTACGCACACAGCCAAATACATTCTTTTATGATGGCATTAAGAAGCTTGTAGATCGCTGGACTAAGTATATTGAGAAACAGGGAGACTATGTTGAGAAGGGATGTGTTTATAATCTATCAGATGTGAAAATAAAAGTGAAAATAAAAAGTGCGGGTACTTATTGAATTACCCTCGTGTATATATATACACACACACACACATATATATATATATACACATTTTAACTGCAAACAACACAGTATAATTAATGTAAAGAACGACGCTTGTGTAGAAGAGCGTTCCGCACAAGATGAGGAGGGAGAACGAACAAATGAAAAATGAGGTACCACCCGGGAATCGAACCCGGGATCATCCGATTGCCGGTCAGATATGCTATCCACTACACCATGGACCTCGATCAATCAGAAGTCGTAATTTTCCTACATACGAGCAGAAACCAATGCCCTGAGGGGGCACCTTCGCATGCCGTACATATATACATTTTAACTGCAAACAACACACAGTATAATTAATGTAAAGAACGACGCTTGTGTAGAAGAGCGTTCCGTACAAGATGAGGAGGGAGAATGAACAAATGAAAAATGAGGTACCACCCGGGAATCGAACCCGTGATCATCTGATTGCCGGTCAGATATTGGTCAATAAAACTATAGAAAAGAACGCAACCATGAAAATCTTAAGCTTCACAAATCTTGATACAATGGGTTCGATTGTGAAGCTCAAGATTTTCATGGCTGCGTTCTTTTCTATAGTTTTATTGTGGTGCTGGGGCCTTCGTGCCCAGTTATTTGAAGGGAGGGGGGGCTGGTCACACATATATTTTCGTTCATTACTCATCACCCCTATCCACCATACGAAGTTTGGTTGAAATTGATTCAGAAACGTAAAGGTTATTTTTGCGGACAGACAGACAGACAGACAGGCACACTTTCGTTGAATTATAGTAGTAACTACCAAAAATACCCGTCCTACGGGCGGGATATTCTCTTAGGTCACAGTGGTGGCGAACCTATGGCACGCGTGCCCATTTGGGCACGCGATCAAATTTGCTTGGCACACCTAAGCTTAAAATTTTTTATCCAAAAAAATGGGTGTAAAATAATAGACTTAATGTTTATAATTTGGTGTAATATATATAAACTTTGGTGGGAACGGGAATTTTTTTTAATGATTTACGTGGTTTTTTTTGGCACGCGACTGTTAAAAGGTTCGCCACCCCTTTACTTAGGAAGTTAGAGTTTAACATTTACAATTAGCTCACGAATCACTTAAATTTAAACGCAGCTTCACAGATTTTACTTGAAGCTCACGAAGCAGTTAAATTTCAAATCCAACTTGTCGCATTTTTTTTTTACTTATCATGGCTTCCGATGCCCAATTACTGAGGGTTCAAATATTTGGTCAATAAAACTACAGTCATGACTTTTCTATAGTTTTATCGCGGTGCTGGGGTCTTCGGATTCAGTAATTGGTGGGGTAGGGTAGGGGCCTGTCACACATACAGTATATTTTCGTTCATTACTCATCACCCCCATCGACCATACGAAGTTTGGTCGAAGTCGGTTCAGAAACGTAAACGTTTTTTCCTTCGGACAGACATACGGACAGACAGACAGACACACATTTGCTAAATTATAGTAGTAATATACAGTATACGTTCACGTACGTGTTTCCGAATAATTGTTTATATTAGTGTGGTGAGAAATGGTGACTCATCTATTCGTCATCTAAATAAATATGGCGAAACATAGTTATATAATAAACATTTTTACGATGTTCTTCCTATACCTGCGCATGGAGCCGAGTTCACATCTAATTAACTTCCTGTAACGTAACTCCAATTGATAAATGAACGAATTACGTAAAACCACAACTGAAATAAGAACTGAAAAGCGCATCACGGGTTTCGTTCTTCTTTTTGGTTTTGGGAGTTGTAAAAACGAGAGAACGCAAAATCTGGACAAGAACTCTCCTTAATCGAGTAGTCTATTATAAGCGTTGAGCGAGATAGCTTCTATGATGTGGTGGAGTTAGGAAGAGTGAGTGAGTGGGAGTAAGAATTCAAGGAGAGAGAGAGAGAGAGAGAGAGAGAGAGAGAGAGAGAGAGAGAGAGAGAGAGAGAGAGAGAGAGAGAGAGAGAGAGAGAGAGAGAGAGAGAGAGAGAGAGAGAGTCCTCATTTCAATTCCTTTCTGAAACGAGTGGAAATAATTGTAGTTCCTTTCCCTTGCGGAGGTTGTAAAAGGATTCGAACTTACGATAAAATTCACACTACGGAACCAGAATTCCATTCAACACACACACACACATATATATATATACAGGGTGTACCAAAAGTCCGTTCTCATAGAGAAATAAGATATAACAGAATTGAACAAGAAAATAGTTTTTACTATACATTACACGCAATACAATCAACTTACCAATTAATCCAGTACATGCTCAAATTGCATTCCACGCAATTCCACGTAATACATACAAATTCATCACGATCAATTCTGTTATATCTTATTTCCCTATGAGAACGGACTTTTGTTACACCCTGTTTATATGTAATCGTTTTTCAACTTTTTAAGTAAGAAGAAATTAAGCAATTTTACACTATATAATAAACATAAGTTGGAAAGAAAAAAGAAATAATGTTCAAATCTTAGTTTTCATCTTTTGGGGGGCATTTCGGGCATACAGTTCAGTATTTTTAACACAGAATTTGAGTCGTAAGTGGGGAGAAAGGATTTAAGTCCATATATATATATATATATATATATATATATATATCAGAAACGCACATGTGTACGACCCTATTTCATACGTACGTGAACGTGATATAACATTTTATTGTATATTTTATCCGAGTTCACAATAATACAGACCATATTCGTATTGTGTACAGAAATATGTATACAAATGCATAACGAATATTACTTGATTTGTGTACTACAGAGAATTATTTCTCTCAGTATATATAATATATATATATATATACGTTATTTATACTAATTTTACTATTTATCTCAGAGAGTAACAAATATATTTGTAAGGAAGTTTTTTTGTTTTATTCCGTTTTTATTTGTTTCTCTTTTGAAAAGATTTTGGCTTAATTTATTCCCAAAAGATTCGTTGGCCCATTATATTTGCATACCTAACATTATCAACTTCCCCCGTCATAGTTCTTTCTTTGCGCTCTCTCCCCTCCTTCTTCTTCTTCTTCGGTTTCCTATACGTTCGTCTTCCTATTTCCCCTCGAATACTCGCCCTCAAAACTCCACAGTTCGCGTCCCTCTCAATACGCTATAAACTATTTCAGCTGGCATCGCTAGGGGGAAGAGCTTTTGCGCTGGTATTTTTAAATCGTCCGCGCATTGTAGGTATGACGTCATCGCACACGTGTTGGTTGGCTTGGCTCGGGGAAGTTATTTTTAACTTTCAACATTCGAAATTTAATACCTTTTTCGCATCATTATGAATATTAATTCAAACATATCGGTGGATATATATATATATATATATATATATATGCTTTTTTAAATTTAATAATGCGCAGTTTTTACTACTAATTCATTTATTATTAAGCGATAAATATTTTCGGTACACATAAAAAAGCGAATAAACATCTTTTGTTTTGCTTGCAAAGGACGTAGGCTAAGCTGCCAATTCTACCTTCATGTTGGCATGGTTTAGAGAGAGACAATTTATGTTATTAATAATTGAAGTGTTCAGGTGGCTTTTTTTTTACAAAACGGAAACGGTGTTTGAGCACATGAGGGAAGGATACAGATGAACCTAATTATAATCTCTTAATGCAGGGAATTCCGATTCAAGCTTAATTGAATTAATTATTTGTTCAGATCCAGCCATTAGTAATTTATGTATTGTCGAGCAGCCATAAAATTTCAAGAAAGCATATATACTCGTGTATATATGCGAGTGAACTCAGAATGGTCCCCTGAGGCTCTTTCATGATACAACACACACACACACACACACACACACACCGTGCATGAAACAAGGAACTCTTCTGGGAAAATTAAATCCACTATAATCCGAATAAGTAATGATAAATGACACACACTATAGTTTTTCTTTCAAATGATGCTAGCCCGACATGGGCAACGGGTCACTCGTAAAAAGGCCCCAAAAATATAGCTTCCTTTACCAGCTATCTGCAAAGCAGATAGGATCCAGCTTTGGGATAGGATCTAGGGGTTACAGCTACACCTAGCCTATTATATCAAGAACCTCAATATAAGCAAAATACTCGTTGTATTCAATCCGACGCGAATGCAACGAGTCTTTTGCTTATACGTAGTGAGGTTCTGGATATAGTAGGCTAAGTGTAGCTGTAACCTCTAGATCCTGTCCCAAAGCTGGATCCTATCTGCTTTGCAGATAGCTGGTGAGGGAAACTATATTTTTGGGGCCTCTTTGCGAGTGACCTATTGCCCACGTCGGGCTAACATCATGAAAAAGAAAAACTATAGTGTTTGTCATTTATCATTACTCATTCGGACTATAGTGGATTTAATTTTCCCAGAAGAGTTCCTTGTTCCATGCACTGTCTGTGTATCATATACATTATATATATATATTTAACCTAATTGTCATAATAATAATAATAACAATAATAATAATAATAATTACGATTGTTTAATCTCCTTCATATCGGCAAAGATTATGTTACGGAGGGGACCTACTACTTTATGTATAATCCGAATTAGGGTTGGCAGTGCTCCAGCTCCGGAGCCAGAATTCAGTTCCAAGATTCGGAGCCGGAGCGGAGCAGGCCAATTGTTTAAACTCTGCTCCGGAGCCGGAGCTGGGATTGTGGAGCCGGAGCGGAGCTTGAGCCAGACTTATCGAAGCGCTCCGGAACTTGGAGCTGGAGCTGAAGCCTGGAGCTGCTCCACTTACAGTAGAGTGAATGTTAGCAAGTTTATGGGATGGGAGTCGATCACTAGCGATTGGTGTTTTGGACGGTTTGACGTTAAACGGTTTTCTTTGAGCGTGCAAAACACTAGTTATAAACAAAGCAGACCGCTGATGTTGAGTGTACGAATGCGCGTATAGTATTTTTAATCGTAATATAGTGTCCTGGCCGTACCAGTTTGCCAAGTATGAATAGTAAATCGTATCATACGGTCACGAGAAAAGAACACGTTTTTTATAATAGATTAAAATGTACTTTTGGAGCACCCTAAAACCATTACTCTGACCGACTAAAATTCAAGCTGTATAAACGCTGCGAGCATTTAGTACTTATTAGAAACTATCACACTTACAATTCGGAGAATTATGCAAATTGCAACTATTCACAACTATGTATCACCATTACTAACCTTAATGATTTTGCTAACCTATTGTGCATTCACTTTTTGTATCTTTAAGAGCTGTCGTGCGATAAAAAGACGCTAAAGTATCAGTCCAGAACAAGACGATACTCTGGACCAACTTACCGTATAAAGCTGGAGTTAGTGGAGCAGCAGCAGCAGCAGCAGCTCTGGAGCTGGAACTGGATTAGTGGAGCGGCTCCGCAACTGGATCTGGAACTGGATTAGTGGAGCGGCTCCGCAATTGGAGCTGGGGGTCACTCTCGGCTCTGGAGTCAGCCTGGAGTAGAAGCTGAGTCACTGGAGTACTCTGGAGATGGAACCAGCAGCAAAATCGGAGCACTGCCAACCCAAATCCGAACCATCTGTGGGTCGCTACATCATCTAAACGCGGTGTCTCGTGAAGCGGTGTCTCGACGTGGTCACGACATAGCCCCTTCTCCCTTTAATTGTCAGTACCTTTTATACGCCATTCTGGGCTCAGTTACTAATAATTGTGGGTATTTAAAACAGATTGCCTTATTCATTCTATTTTAAACATGTCTTTATGGATCAAAATTATATGATTTTCGGTGACCTTTCTAACCGTAACCTAAATGACCTTACAATGAATGGAATATGATTTTATGAGAAATAAGCATGTACCACACTTAGCAAACTACTGGGGGCATTCCAAGTACTTTATTATCACCAGAGATAAATGTGGTGTACTGTTAAAATAATAAGTACAGAAATGCTTTATATATATATATATATATATATATATATATATATATCTTTGGTTTTTGGTTTGCTTCCGCCCGAATTGTTCATTCTGACGAAGGTCAAGCTTTTCACTCCACCTTAGACCTACAGTTCAACGTGGAATCCGAATCACGCCCCACCAACAGTCCAGCGTCTTAACCACTAGGCCACCCAGGGTACCCATTTTTCTACCAACCACTTTCTTTAGTGTGTGGAAGAATAAACAGCTGGGTTTTGCTGCGCGCCTGCTGCCGTCACCGGGTCTCGATCCCAGGGCCGATGGATTCGTAGTCAGCGACGCTAACCACTACACCACCGAGGCATATATATGGGAATGAACTCAGAATGGTTCTCTGAGGTTTTTTATGATACACACAGACCGTGCATGGAACAACGAACTCTTCTTGGAAAATTAAAGCCACTATAGTCCGAATAAGTAATGGTAAATGACAGACACTATAGTTTTTCTTTTTCATGATGTTAGCCCAACGTGGGCAACGGGTCACTCGCAAAGAGGTCCCAAAAATATAGCTTCCCTCACCAGCTATCTGCAAAGCAGATAGGATCCAGCTTTGGGACAGGATCTAGGGTTTAAAGCAGCCTAGCCCCGCTCATATTGAGGTTCTAAATGTAGCGGGGCTAGGCTGCTTTAAACCCTAGAGCCTGTCCCAAAACTGGATCCTATCTGCTTTGCAGATAGCTGGTGAGGGAAGCTATATTTTTGGGACCTCTTTGCGAGTGACCCGTTGCCCACGTCGGGCTAACATCATAAAAAAGAAAAAACTATAGTGTCTGTCATTTACCATTACTTATTCGGACTATAGTGGATTTAATTTCCCTAGAAGAGTTCCTTGTTCCATGCACGGTCTGTGTGTATCATATATACACACACACACACACTCTATTTGATGACCGATGCGCCTTTGTGCCCTGTTCCGGCAGCATTACAACACTGGTGAAGATACAAAAATTCTAAATGAATCTACTCTTTCCTTCACATTTATGTCCCGTTCGTATAATTGTCGTATTTCGACTACTAAAAACACTATTTAGTTTATTACTACAACGTGCCTCCCATAAACTTTGTATATAAAATGTACTCAGAACCCCATATTTTGTGTTACTCTCTATGTACAGTAATTTAAAATAGTCGTTTCCTGAGATTCCATGTTCGTTACCGATAAAAAAAAAAAAGAGTTTCATGCAAGATTTTTTGAACCGATTGTGTTTGTTTCTTGATCTTTTATTGGGACTATATATATATATATAGGGTAAAACGGATTCAATTTTATTTAAAATTTACCTTCTGTAAATTATTATTCCGTTGCTATGGCAACATTATAAGTCTTTAAAAAATTTCCTTTTGCAGCCTCACTATTTCATTACTTCAATCTTGGTCGGTCTTTGTGTCTTAGACGATTCTATTGACGACGGTGATCTATCTCATTTTCCCTTTACCTCAGGGAGGAGGGTAGGGGTTCTCGGGACTCTTTATTCACCCCTCCCCTTTTCCCCTTCTCCTTGATTGGTTTCCTTAAACGGTCGAAGTAACATTTAACCTCCATTGACTGCTTCGTCCCCCAGTCGTCCATCTCGCGCTTAATGGCCGACTATTTGACGAACGCTACGTCTAGGCTGCAACTTCGTTTTGTAGCCTAGGGACTAGGCCTTTTTTTGCCCTCAATGGATTCACTCTCCCAAAATTCCCATATTTGGGATTTTCCTCAAAAATGGGATTAACCTTTATTATTCATGGGCTTTGTTTTTTTAGCGTTCGTAGGCGGCGGAAGTATATATTTTTTCTTTTGTATTTTTACTTACCAAATTTGTCGTTGTACATAAAGATGGTATACTTGTGCTCATACAGATTGAGTTAGATGGAATCTAAGAGTATATATATATATATACTCTTGCATGCCTTGAAGGAAACATTTTGAGATGATAAATGCATTGTTAGAAAAGGTGTACTAGTGCGGAAACCCCATCATGCAGTGCAGAGTTAACTTTACATTTTGTTTTATTACGTTTTATATCTTATAAATGAAGTGTATGTCATTATAAATATAAAATAAAACATAATTATGGCTAATTTTACGTGTAAACTGCCTGTGGTTATACAGTTAAAATCACATTCTTTGATACAAAAGAAACAAAATGCTCATATGAGATTATTATTATTATTATTATTATTATATTATTATTATATAATGTGTATGAAAATAATAGCTTTGTTGTGGAAGAATCGTCAAATATATATATATATATATAATATGGAGGGGGGAGAGACGAAGGTTGAGCCATTTATCGTGTGCTTGTAAGAACGTTTATAAAATTGAGCCCGGGTACTTTGGTTACTTCTCTTTGTAGACTAATCAAAAAAAGGCTTAAATATAAATAATTTCGAGAGACACGGAGCGGCGTAATAAATTTTGTGTAGTGTATAAACAGTATTTATAAAATTATAAAATAAAGCTTAATAAATAATTTATAAGTTAACGAGAAAATATATTAAGTTAGAAAAAAGTGAGAATGTACCAATTTGTATAAGGAGGAAATCTGGACTGAAGCGAGTCCCAAAACCGTTGTTTCTGCGTCTCGGATGAATTGCAACTGTTCGTGTATGTTATTAAATTGACCCGGGAACCTTATGGGTTGGAACTTAGCCCTCGCGACGACGCTTAAGACAAAGGAACCCCTTACGTACAACCTTCGGAGAATGTCAATGAGTTAGTTTTTTGGAGGTTGCGACTCCTTAAATGGAGAGCGCGGCAAATAAAGATATCTCCGTCCGTTATAACGACATTGTAATAAAAAAAAAGAATATTTAAAACGAGAGTGTACTACCGACTAGCATCCTCCTCCAATCGTAATCCTTTCTTATTTTTTGCAACCATCGGCGAGAACCAATCGCCGAACGGGAAATCAGTTGTTTCTATGACAACGGGTGGTTCGTCGTCGGGTCCACGTGTCTCAATATTTAGTTTCTGTTTAGAGCGTTGTTGTCGGTGTTGGTTCTTCTTTCTACACGTAGAGGAGGAATTTTAAGGGAGTGCTCGCTCATGAACAAAAAATATACTTCATTCATGATTCGAGTTTGGTCATTCATAAATTTAGAATTTGCATCGTGGTCGTAGTGAGAGGAGATGGAGAAAGAAGTTGTAGTAAAAATGGATTTAAAACAAAATGAACAGCGAATAAACAACTGTATTATATTGAGAGACAAATATAATGCGCGCGCTTTGTCACACAGTTGTTGTTACTAAATAATAACTACATCGACATAGCTCACGCATTGTTAGATAGACTCCTTCATCAGAGAGAGAGAGAGAGAGAGAGACTCCTTTTTAACACTTTTTGATGAATGTTGATCTATTTAATTTTTATTATTTAACAAATTTTTTAATTTTTTAATTAAGAGAATAAAGCATACGTGCATGTACAATATTTTACGTAGTCTTTAAATAGTTTGTAAATTGTTTAACCCGTAAATTATTTAATTTGTAATCTTTTTACCTCGTACATTTTTTTACCCCGTAAATTCTTCAGTCCGTAAATTCTTGATCCGTAACGTCTTCGTACTCGATATTAAAAATGTTAAAAAATGGCTCCTTGATCGAAGTATTTCTCGCCCTGTCCGAGTACTACCTTTCATTTTCGTACAAAGAGTTCTACGTGCTTTAACAAACAAAGAATAACGCCACTATTTTGCTTGCGTGCGGACTTCGCACGCACGAAAAAGTAAACAAAGTGAATGTTTGGTGGACATTACGAAAGGGTACCATGTCACAGTTTATGGCATGCTACTTTAATGTATAATCACGCGAGCAAAATGAAACAAAAGGTGCAACCATTTTTCCCCGCTTATCACTCTTATCATGTTCAGGATAATGTTATTTATTTACTCCGATTATGATAATTATACTAAAAAATTGCTGCCTTTTTCTCTTTCATCAATAAGTTATATATATATATATATATATATATATATATATATATCTGATTTTATTGAAATCGATTTTTCCATGCCTTTTTATTCAGCTTTGTATATAAAGAAATGAACTCCCTAATTTGGGGTTTTGAGAGTTAAAAGTTTTTTTGCCAAATTTGGAGTTATATATATATATATATATATATATATATACTGTGTATATAACATCCGTATAAGATGTGTTCTAAATAGAGCAATTGAATACGTATTACGGTGCAAATAAAGAGGAAGTGAGTGTGGTTACATGACTGTCACACTTAGATTATTTTCTCCGGAACAAAGAACACGTAATCATTCCAAATAGAGCTCATGTTTGTTTGTGTTTGTTCGTGTTTTATGTATAGATACCTAAGGTAAACAAATTCCGGTTGCATGATTCATCAGGAGCAAGATGCAACTCAGGTTTAATGTGTTTTCCGCTTATGGTCATATAAATATAGTTTGCAGTCATTTTTATAGGGTTTCCCACTTTCGTTTCGGGAACCTGTATTGGGGTTGTTCACATTCTTCTCCTCCTCCTCATTATTATTATTATAATTATTATTATCATTATTATTCCTATTATTATTCCTATTATTATTCCTTCCAAATGTTGTCCTGTGGGAATCGTAAAAGGTAGAGTTGAAACAACATTGGAATTGAAGTTGGTATGAACTTTGTTTCGAGTTGTTCGTATGGTACACAGTGGCGCTCATAAGTATTCGTAGAGGAAAAATATTTAAATTATATTCGCCCGTAGCTTTCGTACCATGCGAAGGATAGTTAAGAAAAGTTTACCAAGTTTACCGTTTGTTTGAAAATATTTCTTTAACTCCAACATTATAATGTAAAACGTCAAAGAATTTGAAAAAATTAAAAGTTAAAATGCGAAAGTTTCATACATTTTTTTACAAACTTATTCGATACTTCGTGCGTCCACCTTTTGTTTGAATTCCGTTAATGATTCGTTTTCGATATTCTTATAGAAGATTTCGACATCCCTCATTAGAAATTTTAGCCCATTCTTCAAAAGCAATTGTTACAATTTATTCAGATTCGAAGGGTTTCTCTCGCGGACATCTTTTTTTTCAAGATTCAAATTGAGATCTGGGATTTGACAGAGCCACTCGATAAGCTTGAAATTATTTTGTTGAAGCCATTTCATGGTACTCTTACTTTTATGTTTTGGATCATTATCTCGTTGCAGTACCCAATTGCGAACCATTCGCGACTTCCAAACTGAAGGCAATACATTTACTTCTAAAATATGCCGATAGTTCTTCGAATTCAAGATTCCATTGATAACAACGACCGTTCCTGGACCAGAAGCGCGAAAGCATCCCCGAAGAAGCGAACAACCACCGCCATGTTTAAACGTAGGAAGGATGTTTTTTTTTTTCTTCGAATGCAGTATTTGATTTTTCGCCAAACGTACCGTTGCTCGTTGTTCACGAATAATTCAATTTTGGTCTCGTCTGTTCAGAGAACTTTCTTCCAGAATGCAAATCCATCATTTTGATGATCCGTGCCATGCTTTAAACGAGCTTCTTTGCGCGCTTTTTGCAGCGGAGGTTTTCTTTGTGCAACTCTTCCATATAGACCATTCTTTCTCAATGTACGACGTACAGTAGAAGAATGGACGTCGATCATAGACAGTCTTAATGTTTGGCAAATATCACCCGCAGTCACTCGTGCATTCGCAGCAGCCATTCTTTCAGTCCGTCTAGTTGTACGTTCTGGAATCTCGCAAGACCGTCCACACCTTGGTAGAGTTTTGATTGTTCCAATGCCTTTCCATTTCTTCATAATTGCAGCAACCGTCGTAAATGGAATCCGTTCTTCTCCTCTTTTTATAACTCTTTCCAGACTCGTGCGCAGCAATGACAAATCTCTCGAGATCCGTGGACAGCCCTTTAACACGACGACCCATTGCTTACTAATGGCTCGTACAGTCATCCGTCTTCCATTGAAGATTCACGGAAAAAATTCTAGAATTCAGAATTGTCAACAGTCTCTAATCAATAAACAACCAACTACTGATAAAAATGTTAAATCATTCAAGCCTAAGGTGGACACACAAAGTATTAAATAATTTTGTCAATAAATGCACGAAAACTTTTGCATTTTAATTTTTTTATTTTCCTCAAATTGTTTGATGTTTTACATTATATGTTGCAGTTGAACTAATTTCTTTATTTAGTAAATTTTTCGGTCAAGGGCATACAGTTCACCTAAGAGGAAAGCACCGGTTTTTCTGTTAATATTATTATTATTATTAATAATCTTTTAAAGTCTCATTATGGACATACAAGAAATACGGTTAGGTGAATTGTACGCCCTTGACAATTGGTTAGGTTAAGTTGTGATATTTTCGGCAAAAAGTCTGGGGTCCAGGATAACGGGAAAGTACCAATTTTTCGAAAAACGTACGTTAAACTTTTCGTAAGGATCATATACATGGTACGAAAGATTAAGATGAATATAAATGAAATGTTTCTCAGTAGGAATACTTATGAGCGCCACTGTATATAGTGCAGTAGACAAATCGCGCCTTAATCCTAATACAACTCCGAGCTTGTCGCGGTATAACGCGCGAACTTACGAACATTTTGTATAACTCATTCATACAGAATTTCTTTCTTAGACTCGAGATAAAATGAATTAAGTAAATGATTCTTAAATTTACGGACATTAGTTACCGCATTCATAAATGTTTCCATTTTGGAAGACGTACAATGTTTATGCTGTACACCGTTATACGATAAAAATTAAAAGTTCCATATATGGATGAGCCACGATGACTAATAAGTAATATTTATAAGTAATATAACGAAATTGTTGTGTAGTTTGACTCGATTTTATTTGTTCCCCCTATAACTTCATTTTCTTTCATAGTTCTTCATATTTTCTTCAGTACTTTTTGCACCACACACCTTATAAGTGGGATACGTGTACCCTTCTCTAGGATGCGCGTACTCGTCTTGACCAAGATGCGTGCGCAGTGTACCCCTGTCCGTTTTGTCTTTGTTTGTCTGTGAGGATCGTGTAACCGCAGTACATTGCAACAAGAATTTTAAATCATAGTTTTAAAATTTTAAATGTCACGTACCCTACATGAAACTAATCCGATTTTTGCGGAACTTTAAAATATTTGAGTTTTTCTCCTTGGCCTAAATGCGTAAGTTTACTGATTCGAGTGCAAAATAAGTGTTTTGTCACCAGTACGGATCATGCTTGTATAGTTCGGTTATTCTTTCACTTTTACAGGCATAAGGAATTGTATACAGGCGTATTAGTCTGTATGCAGATTGCGCATAACTGCATACCTATGTTTCTTCTCTTAAATCTATTGTAGAATTGAATATATATATATATATATATATATATATATATATATATTATACTTACGAGGGTCTCTTCAGTGCAGTGACATGTTCCTAATGGACTTGGCACTGCTGCTCGCAATTGTGGATTCATGAATATATTGAGGGATTGAGGGAATGATTTTGCTGTCTTTATAGTGTAATTCATCTACATAAATTGTGCCAATTATATATATATATATATATTTTTTTTTAACTGCAAACAACACACAGTATAATTAAATTAATGTAAAGAACGACGCGTTTCTGTCGAGTGTTCAACAATCAACAATCACTTCTTCCTTTTATATATATTATATATATATATATATATATATAAAGGAAGAAGTGATTGTTGATTGTTGAACACTCGACAGAAACGCTTAATTTAGCCCTTTACCCTCAAATACTCGGACTTATACCCATTTCGTCGACGAGACAAAAACATCGATCTAAATAACTAACTTACCTAACTTAACCTAACCTAGCCTAACTAAATGTAACCCAATAATAACTTGTCGATAGGATGTCGAGTCGATCAGATGTTGTAAAGCCGAAATACTGAACAGTTTTAACTTTCATAAACTTACACAAACCAACGTATCCAATTCCATTTGTTTAGGCATGCCTAATTTAACCTAAGCTAACCTATTAGTAACCTTTTTTGATTGTCCGGCATTTTGTCGACAAAATATTACATCAACGAGGGTCCCGCGAGTTAGATTAAATTACAATAGGACAAGGTAATACGAGTGTCGATAAAATGTCTTTTCGACAAAGTGGGTATTTATGAAGATTTTAGAGGTACTTTAATCTTATCGATACTTCCGCAACGCAAAATTAAGCCTATCAGAAATAAGTTAATTTAATCTAACCTATCCTTACTTATAACCTATCCTTACTTAATTCTCATCCACGCAAGATTCGCATTTTATCGCTAAATTATTTTTTGTTTCGGTTATCGAACGTCCACTTACAAAATGTTGTAAACGCATCGATTGACAGTTCTTATCTACGAAAAAGAGGGACTAAAGAGTGCCGCAGAATCGGTATTCATTATTTGATGATGAGCAAAGTGCGAAAGCTTCTTTGTTTTGCGTCGAAAAGCTGAGATAAAGATTAGTTTTGTTCTCACATTCGCGCGCAGTCTCAAGATCCAGAAACTTGATTTATCGGGTTCGGAAACGGCTCCGTAATTGCCCGCATGAAAATAGGAAGTAATCGAAACCACGCGGGAAACGTTAGCCAATGCTCCGTAAAGCGCGTGGAGAAGTACTATTCAGGATTCTGAATAGCTTCCCGCAGCGAGTGATTGTGGGGTTGAAGATGTCCCTTCAAGTTCCACTTTGGTTAGGCCAGTGGAATTTTTAATCATATAAAATTTAATGATGCTTAAGTTCAGAGGCTAGAGTTAGTAGGAAAGAGGAGGTGGGAAGTTAAGGAATTGGAGCCCCGAACATCTCTCGGGTTGACATTTGTGTTCGATGTAGACAAGGGCATCAGGTACGGGAGGCCTTTAGCAGGGCCTAAATAAGAAGCTTAACTAATCGAACTAGGCTAGGCCTATGCTATACTTCCAACAGGAAAATATTAAACGGAGCCAATGTGTGAAAGACGCTGCTTACTTTCCGAAACGAAGAAACCTTAAGCTATTTCCGATTCAGCTTTCTCCTAATTCTTGCTATCCCTATAAATAGAGTGTGACTGTAACACAGATAACCGTAACAGCTGTTAATTCATGTGAGTGGGAAATTTGTAAGTACCTCGTTGACATGGTGATATGAACATAATATATCTTTGTGTTGTAAATCCGAAAAAGAATATATATATATATATATATATATATATATATATATATATATATATATATAGTTGTCATTTTGAAATGGGGAAGTGGGAGAAGGTATAAAGGTGAGGGGAAATGAGGAAAGATGGGGAGAGGTAAAAGGGGTGTGTGGGGTGGGTATACTGCTGTATACGAAGGGCTCGTGCCGCCACTTGCCAAAAATATCTTCTGAGTATTCGGGCATTGCAGAGAGGTATTCTTGATTCGTCGTATCCTCGCGTTTCCTTTAAAATATGTTTCGTCACGTCATATATATATTATATATATATATATATATCTGAATCATGGGGGTTATATAATGTGCGCATTCACGTGGCATATAATAAGGCTTACACTATAAATAAAACGTTTAGCATGTTGCAGTCGCTGTATTTGTATAGGTTGTGCGTAATAAAATTAGTGTGAATGTCTATATTTAAGCGTCGATACATTCGGTGTAAATTGGCTGCGATTATTTCATTCGTTGCTTTGTTTCACTTTCGACTCTAGAAAAGAACAACATCTCTTTTGAAAAACTGATGATTCAACAACTAACGCGTCTTTAAACTTTGGTGGTACGATATTTTATTTTCATGGGTAGTAAAGGTGTTTTTGGTGGGTATATTTCACGGGCATTACGCGGGATGGATGCTGCACCTTCGAACGAGGAAGAAAGCGAGCTCTCCTGTCAGACCTTCCTATAAGCGGTGCGTGCCTCTCCTGGCCCGTCTATTTCTGGTAGCGGCGTTCGTCTAAGAATGCTGAACGCGAGAGGGCGCAGATAAGGCCGAGGCGTCGCTGTGCCCTCACTCATCCTCGCCTTCTTCTTCTTCTTCTCCGTTTTCCCCTCGGAGGATGCCCCTCGAATCGTCCGCATCGTCGGGATAATTGTGGCGAAACGGCGGCAGTTATCGTCGAAGGAAAATTCGTCTCATTTCGTTAACCACTTCGCTCGAACTGCCGAGAGGAAGATTCAAAAAAAGCGAGGCAGCGATTGTATTCGTCTCGTCATTACTGCCTCTGCGCGTAAAATCGTTCTCCTGCCGAAGTTGATCGCCGTTAGAACTCCGCGCAACACGCGACTCCTTCTGCTACTGAAGCTGGTCCTTTACTCTGCGCAGCCCTGGCACCCTCCTTGTTTCTACTTGGCTCTCCTCCTTGGCATCACTGGCCCCGCGAGTGAGTGTTTACCTATGGCCTAAGGAAGCTCTCAGTGCCAACCTCATCAGCGGATGCTTGGCTCCCGGCGCCAGACAAAGGGCCAGGTGACGATCAGCGAATTTTGGACGCCATAGAAGGGAAATAGCGTTGTTTCGAGAGGTGAATCCCCTTAAAATTATGAGCCTGAGTGAGGAAATGGCCTTTTCAGTGCCAAACTTTAGATCATTGAAAGATAAACAAATGATCTCAACTATCCGTTTATTGTGATTCGTGTTCGAGTGATTTAGTGCTGGTAAATAACTAATTTTGTGAGGCACTTTCCATTCGCTTTACACCTACGAAAGACCCGCCTCATTACGTAACTATATTTTGAGAATTTACCGAATGTTCTCTTATTAATAAATAGTTATAAGTGTCATTTGGTGTGTGTGTGTGTGTGTGTTTTCATATATATATACATATATACACACACTGTGTATATATATATAAAAAGAAGAGAAAGACAGACGCTGTTATTTATTAAGAAACGTAGAAACTTCGTCAATCGTTCTGTAAGTTAAAATAACTTAGTTACGCTAATTATCATTGTTGCATTAAATCAACCCATTTTTAGGTTAATTTAACCATGGATGGAGATGCTTTGAAACCCGAGGCCTTTTTGTCGTCTGCTAACACTGCGACTTTGGTAGCAACAGGCCCCACCAGGAGTTCACCACCGCACTACCCGAAAGTGAATGAGGCAACGGTGAGTTCTAAACATAGAAACTGTAGTGAGTGATCGTCATCCCAAACTTATATTTTTTGACGGCTTTTCACGACCATTTCGACGCGTAAAGACGTTGTTGTTTTTACGCTTTAACGAATGATGATAATATTAATAATAATATTGTTTAAATGTTGAAGAAGAAAGTTATATTTTAGGTTTTGGGATTCTTCGAAAAGGAAGGAGGAGTATGAACTAGATTTAATATCCATATCTCGAAAAGCACCTTTTCTTTTATTGAAAATTTAAAATTATTCACCTTTAAAAAAAAAGTATTTTGTAAGCAAACTATTACTTCAGAGGCAAACGTTCCGAAATTGCGTATACAGGGTGTTCCATAAGTCCGGTCTCATAGGAAAATTTAGTTTAAATTAAATTTACAAAAATAATACATTAGAACTAAAACAAATGTTCAAATTGATCTCTCGTTTTGGGACCTTCTTTTTTTGGTTGTGGTTAGAATAAAATGGAAGCGAGTTAATATGGAAATGAGTTACACTCGTGAGGAAAAGGCAGACGCTTTATAAATAAATTAGCCCTTTATATATAAATTAAATTAAACTTTTGTAAGTTTAATTTAAAATAAATTTTCCTATAAGACAGGACTTATGGGACACCTTATATGTAAAACTTGTAGCCCTATTTAAACTTATTATTACGTTATACGACTATTTATTCAGAATGATACTTTAATGTTTAAATAATAATACTAATACTAATAATAATAATGGATCACCTGAAGATCAGGGCCCTCAGCCTTCTTTAGTTAGCTTTATAAGGCTAACTAACGAAATATCACGACCTAACATAACCAATCGTCAAGGGCGTACAGTTGACCTAACGAATGGTTAGGTTAGTTCGTGATATTTTCGTTAGTTAGCCTTATAAGGCTAATTAAAGAAGGCTGGGGGCCCTGATCTTCGGGTGATCCATAATAATAAAAATAAAACGTAAATCCTCGTAAGTTTTGAACCTGCATACTAGAAAAAAAAAGGCTTGGAACCACAAGCACCGTCGTCGTCCTTTCTTTCGTCCTCAAACGGAGGCCTTTCTGCGCCTTTCTGCATTCGAATAGAGCGCGACGCGATCATGCGTGGAATCGATGCAGTGGTGGTGTTACGTGCATACGTGTTACACGCACTGATCTTTTCTATATCAACACCGCTTCCCGTTAGATCAGCGAGGAGGTTAAACAACACTGGGTCTGATCAGTTGTTCCATGATGTAGTAATCCGCATATGGCTGAAATTCCACGTAAAACTGTAGGTCCCCCGCCTCACGTGACCTTTGCCGTTACGAAGGGAGTTAAACAGTCCAAATCGTTATTATTATTCTTCTGTATATACCCAAAACGGATACCCCAAAGTGTCATTCTCTTTCGTTTGGAACTCTTTACGCGAGTTCCTTTCTGCTCGGTACCCATAAACTGGATAACGCGTTGGAAGCGCACTTGGGGGTCTGCCTCAGCCACTTCTCTATACCCAAAATGTCAGTCGTAATGTGAACCGAATATAGTGTCATCAAGGTACATACAGGATGTACTATATACCCTTATTTTAAGCTTGGAGATCAAAGAGAAAGAAAGCAAGGATTGCTGGGTACACTTTGTTTTGTTCGATTTCGGAGTAGAGGGTATTTGGCCATTGTTATGTGGGAGGTATTTAGGGTATTTAGTTAGCAGGCACGTTCTCGACACCTGATGCCGTTCATTAGTTTTGGTACCTGAATACCTTAGTTTTAGCCTCATATTGTCTATCTAAATTAAAAATCATCGTGCTCGTTTCGTTAATGAAGACGTAAAAAGGTGTCACAGCAGTTCTTCGCAGAAAACTAAAAAAAAGAAAAAAAAATAGAGAAAAAGCTTGTTTGCAACGACCAAAAGAAGTTTGACAATTAGTGATTTCATTAACTATATACTGTAGTTGATGCATGGCATCATCGTATGGTTAATTTACCATTTGGACTGGTTGCCCAATAAATAACCATGTACAGATTTGGAAAAAGTTCATCTAGAAAGCATGGATATTTCTAAAAAAAAAAAAAATTACTATTTGGCAATTTTACGTTTTCTTTGGTTATTTTATTAATTTTGATCGCAGTAATGAAATTTCTATCGCCTTGCTTTCGGTAGCATGAAAATGAACGGGTCCGGACGAAAACCCCCCTAGGACCAAAGCCCCCTGGATAAATTGCTGGGTAGGGCAAATCAGGTGTCACATCTACAGTAATCTGAAAAGATCAGAAGCTATTTAGGTGAAATAACCAATATTAACCTGTTATGTTAATTGAATGCCCAGTTAGGTCAACTGAATGCCCGGTTAGGTCAACTGAATGCCCGGTTAGGTCAACTGTACGCCCTTGATGATTGGTTAGGTTAAGTTGTGATATTTTCGTTAGTTTAAACGAAAATGACGAGAGCCAAAATACATAAACTATAAACATAAACTAAATTATAAATTATAAACTATAAACATAAACTGTAAATAATAAAAAATAAAAATAATGATTAAAAAAATTCTTATCATTATTTTTCCTAGGGGGATTTTGTCCTACACTCGAAAATAAAGCGCCAATCTCTTTCCAACAGAAAATTGAATAAGTACGTTTCATTGTCAATTCCAATAAACTAAAGTTTCACCCTGTTTACGTACCAAAACTGATTCAAACTTCGGTATATTCGCGTTATCCTCATAAATAGACACGGACCTAGGTTCTCTCAAAAGACAGCCATATACAGTAAATCTTTGTTGAACTGAAAATACGAAATAACGTATATTAGCACTAACTTCGGGCGTACGAGACAATAAATTTTAAATAAGAACTAAAATCAAATTAAAATGCGGAATACACTTAAAATTCATGAAATTTATATGGTTCCTGTTACGTACCATAAACTCCTAACTCTTTATAACTCAATATTTTTGCCTATCATTTACGACATTTACCTACATTACTATCAATTTGTACTTTAATAATAATAATTTACTTTATAAACCCGATCGTTCGCTTAAAAATGTTGGTTTTGGAACGGATCTTTTTAAATAATTGCTATGAGATTCGCGCTTTAATAAATGTAATTATTAGTTTATGCTTATATGGTGGCTACATACATATCAGTTTAACCTAAAATTCCGCATATTAGTAACTTTTTATAGAATTTAATATAAATAAAAAATACATATTATAACGGTAAAGAAGAGTTTTGTTTTGTAAAAGTAAAAAATGTATAAAGTTTATGAAACCTTCACTGCATTCGGTTCTAAATTTTTATTTACTTAATGAAAACATAAGTTATTTATTTTAATGTTTTTCTCTCTTTCCAAATAATAATAATAATAATAATAATAATAATAATAACGTACATGTGTGGTAATGCAGGATTGCCTCAGATATTCTTTTAAGATATAAAAAAGGAGCTTAAGGCGATTAAATTGTAATGTATTTTCTCTTACAGGTGTTTCTACATTAATTACACCTGGTAAAAGGAATTTATGTGAAAGGTGAAACTAAAATAATTTATCAACCAACAATCGTTCAACCATAAAGGTTGAATTTTCACCTTCTGAAACCTGATTCAACTTCCTTCTTCGCATCACATTTACCAATCCTTCAAACATTCTACCATATATAGGGTGAACCAAATGTAGGTGGACAGTAAATGATAACGTTTATTTTGAGAATACATATTTAATTTTTTTGTATACTATAATACAAAATAAAATTTAAATAAATTTAGTTATAATATTTAATATAATAAAACACAAACACCATAGTTATAATGAACACCATAGTTATAATATAATATAACACAAACCGTATTCAACCTACTGTCCACCTACTTTTGGTTCACCGTGTATATATATATATATATATATATATATATATACACACAGTATATATATATATATATATATATATATATATATATATATATATACAGGGAGGGCCGTAAGTTTCCATACATAGGAAAAATAAACATTTTGTTATGGACAACCATTTTTATTTATATAATATGCTCTACATGGTTGCCATTGTTTTGAAAACACATTTCAATACGTGTTCCCCACTGTTGATGAACACGCATTAGCACAGTTGACGTTATGCTTGTAATGGCGTTGGTGATACGTTCCTTTAGATGATTTATGTCTCGTATCTTTTCCTGATACACCATGGCCTTCAAGTGCCCCCAAAGATAGAAATCAAGGGGGGTGAGATCTGGGGATCTGGGAGGCCACTCCACAGGACCACGCCGACCAATCCAAGCATCCGGAAACTGCTGCTGATCCAAATACCGACGCACGTGAAGACCATAATGAGGTGGAGCTCCATCTTGCTGGAAGTAAACTGGGAAGTTACCTTCCTCGTTTAGCAGGGATGGGAAAATCTCTTCTTGCAACATGTTAAGATACCTTTCGGCATTAAGATTTCCACTGACAAAAATTGGTCCAATAATTCTGTCACCCCATATCCCGGCCCACACCATCACTTTACCGGCACCTTGCATCTTCGTCGGACTCAGCCAGTTAGGGTTAGCATTACTCCAATAACGTATGTTTTGCCGATTAACCTCTCCATTGACGTAAAAATTTGCTTCATCAGTAAACAAGATCTTACGTCAAACGCATATTCTTAGGGTATCTGAAACATAAAAACAAACGTTTAATTTTTCCTATGTATGGAAACTTACGGCCCACCCGTATATATATATATATATATATATATATATATATATATATATATATATATATATATAGAGAGAGAGAGAGAGAGGAGAGAGAGAGAGAGAGAGAGAGAGAGGAGGAGAGAGAGAGGAGAGAGAGAGAGAGAGAGATGCTTACTGAACTACAACAGTTCATAGATTAGAAATACTTTCATGAAACAAACGTATATACCCCCAAATTATAAGGTTGTAGAGTGTTCGTGGCAATTTGACAGAGATCTGCGGGTGTAGATGGTCAGGAAGGGCGGAGTTCTGTCTTCGAGGATTACCCTTTATCCGTTACGTTTGAAAAAGAAGAAAATAAAAGACTAAAAATATTTGGAAATTAAAAGTTTGCCCTTGGAAGAAAATTCGTTGATGTAATCTTTTTCGTGTGTATAATAATCCAGTCCTGACTGCTGTACAATGTCGTGTTTCTTTGATAAGACAGGGCCTCGGGTGTGTGTGTGTGTGTGTGTGTATATATATATATAAAATTTTAGTTTATATAATGTATCTAGAAGTGGTATGTAATTTCATACTTTTGGAATTGTATTAAGAAAAAGTAAACTTTAGTTGTTGTTCAACAGAATTTTTGTACTTGATCTTATATATATATATATATATATATATATATATATATATATATATATATAGATATATATATGAGAGAGAGAGAGAGAGAGAGAGAGAGAGAGAGAGAGAGAGAGAGAGAGAGAGAGAGAGAGAGTTACAAGGTCAAGAGGAAGCCTCAAAGACCTTTCGGTCCACTCTGGGAAGTTCCTGTTATTAAACTAGTGCATTTTTTAATTATTGCAGCAGTAGTAGAAAACTCGATAGAAAGGCATAAGGTTCTCTCCCCACCCTCCACTCCCTCCCCGCCAGAGGCGGGTGTGGAAAAAGGTTGAAGAAAATACATTGACCCCTGGAAAAGTAGCCAAGGAAATTTTACAGGAAAGAGGAGAATATATATAAACTAGCTCGACAATTACGTTATACATTATGCGCACGTACAAATCGTTGTATAAATTAACATAATAATATATTTGTGCTAATCGTATATCAATTACTTGGTATCGTCACTAAAACCTCGAACGTATGTTTCGATTTTATATAAAATATTTGCAGCTCTATTTACCTAGGTATCGGGCCAACGATGACCCTGTGGTTCACTCCAGGTTAGCCCCAAAAGGATTAAGCAGCTCTCCATGTCAACACCCATGTATGCGCAAAGCCATCACGCTGGAAGGTGATGAAATGCTTTTACGGGAAAGGGATTGAAACAGGCATTGAGAAAGGAAATCAAAGTTTCCACACAATGCCCTCACCCTTCACACGCACCCAGCTACCGAGAGAAGGAAGAGAGAAAAAAAAAGAAATAGGGACGGAAGAAGCAACTTTACCTCACCTAATCCATGGCATACAATTTTTTCTTTAGTGTTTGTTCATTAGGAAATTATGTACCTATTTCTACAAAATACTTATCTAGTTTGTTAACAAGGCAGGCAAGTGTGTGAGCGTGTTTTCTGGAATTGGATGTCTGTCATGTGTATGTGTCTGCCAACTCTTTGAATGTCGCCGTTTCAACTTGGGTCTCCCGCCGTGAAAGGTGTTCATGCGGCAAGTGATATACTAAGTCGTTCATACTGTACTTCGCGGTGTTGTGCCACCACGAGAGTAGAGAAAATCTCTTTCCGGTGAGGAATATCAGTGAGAAGTCCCTGTATTTATCCCCGTGCACTTGTCCCTTATGGAGAATGAAAGTGTTTCGTGGGTGATCACCCGTTGTTGATACGGCGATTTCAAGATTATCCCACTTGGAGGTGTTTATGAGGCAAGTGATGAAAAAAGTGAGTTGCTTGATGGCTGATCATTCTATGTGAGGCACAATGCAACCAGAGAGAGAGAGAAAGAAACTACTTTCTAAGGTGAAGATGGTTGAAATCAGTTTCATTATTTAATTCGGTTCATTTAAATGGATTTATTTTTTCGCAGAGGATGTTTTTCTTTGCATTTGGCGTTGGCGCCAAGACAGCATTCCCCCTCCCCCCTCTCCCCCGAAAAAAAGTTGAAGGGGATCATACAAGGGCTTGACCTGGACCTCACTTCTTTTAACGAAAGTTACCGTAATAAAAAAAATAAACAATAACAAGCGAATTATAACCAATGAAAGTTCCGCTTTTAAATCAATTTGACCAATCGCAGTGCAGCTTTCAAACGCGTGGGCGGGGAATAGTTTCAAATAATCTCAGGTGTGTTACATTATAATCTAAACTCACCTGCAAAGAATTCTTTACACCTATCAGGATGCAATAATGTACACATGTGCGTATATTTGGGCTACGTTTACATCCTTTATGTTCAGTTTTTGTACGTTGTACGGAATTAATGTTTCGCTAAACCTCGTATATGAAAGTCCGTGCTACAAATTCCTTTACATGAAAATGCTGGGTATATGGGTGGGTATTGGTATGTATGGAATCGAGTTTCACGCTTTCTCCTGAGCTCAGGTAATATATATATATATGAGTGAGTGAGTGATATTAAGATGTCCCACTTAGAAAATAGAAAGGAATCATGAGGTATTATCCTTATATACATATCTTTCCCTGAAATAGGCTTAATGTTGGAACACCCTTGAACGATCCTTGCCCTTATGACTTTCTGATGACCCACGCCTGACCCCTTACGCGGCATTCCGCCCACACCACCTTTTGCTGCCTTACCATGTGAAGGTGGAGGACACGAACCGCCACAAAACCTAACATCAAACATCAGAGAGAAGCACATCACAGGAAGAGAGAGAGAGAGAGAGAGAGAGAGAGAGAGAGAGAGAGAGAGAGAGAGAGAGAGAGAGAGAGAGAGAGAGAGAGAGAGAGAGAGAGAGAGAATCCTTTTATAGGAAAAAGAACATCTTTGAAAATATGGGTGTAAAAAGGATGACACTACATTTTCCCTCCTCCCTTTTCATGAAGGCTTTCCCCGTAGGGAAATGAAACCTAAACTATGCTGTTGGTAAGGTCAGTCGACATGCCCAGAATTCGGAGGTGTAAGTGAAGATTTAATATTTAAGGTCTTATATGGTTTCTATTAGCTTACACACACACACACACACACACACACACACTAAACGGAAATATATGAAGCGATGTATGAAAAAAGTTGTTCTCGTAGCGAAGCGTAAGAGAGAAGATGCAGATAATACAGTCGACTACCAAAGTCGATGTACACTTGGCCACACCTATACCTAACGGTCTACTTCACTAATATATATCCTGACTGTTGCAATCGATTGTACATTTTTTGAAAAAAGTTCACCTAAAAACCTAAATTGCTTCTAAAAAGCATAAAAAACTGTACTGATTCGGGTTTTTTTTTTTTTTTAATTTTATTGTCACGAAAAGAACAAAATCAAAAGAAATAAAGAATTTTACAAATTAGTAATTTTTTATGCTTTTAGAATGTTTTTGTTTTGTAGGTGAACTTTTTTTCTAAAAGTAAATATATAAGTGTTAGATGAAAGGTTCGAAGTGTGTATAACATTGGTGGCGACAAAGAATTTTCTCTTTTCTCTTTTACCAAATCTTTTTTATACAACAAAATCCTAAAGATTACTAACTAATTTTTAACTAATATATATATATATATATATATATATATATATATATATATATTCCTGTATATAATTTTATCTAAAATGTTTTGGCACACCCGATGTGTTGTATATATATATTATATATATATATATTATTATATATATATATATATATATATAATTTTTGGTATTAAATAACATAAAGGTACGTCGTTAAACGAATATAAGTATATATTAAAACGTATTTTATTATTGGTGTCTTTTGGTAATCCAATTTAGAATTATTAATTAACATTTCCAATTATTTCCTTTCTTTGCATTGCAACTCATAAAAATGCCAAATACACTTATCATGTTACTTAAATAATGTTAAGTATATGTATATATAATATATATAATATATATATATATATATATACCTCATTTTTTCATTTGTTCGTTCTCTCTTCTCATCTTGCGCGGGTTGTTCTCCTATACAAGCGTCGTTCTTTACGTTATTTATACTGCGTGTTCTTTGCAGTTGAATGTATATATATATATATATATATATATATATATATATATATATAAAATAAAATTTCAAAAGGAAAATTCAATTCATTACCAATTAGTAATTTTTTATATATATTTTTTAGTATTTTTTTCGTAGGCGGCGAATTTTTTTCCTCAAGTGTTAGGTTATGAAAAGAGGAAAAAAATTAGGTTAGGTTGCAGGACTCGCAAAACGAGTTATGGTAATTGCATTCACAAATGGAATTTCATCTGTGGTTTATTGTAACGATTCTGACACTTACAGATCACACTAAAAATACTATTACTACTACTACTACTACTAATAATAATAATAACAATAATAATAATGATGATATAATAATAATAATAATAATAATAATAATAATAATTACGTTCAGGATCAATTTTAAAGGTTATTGAGACTAATTTGCGTCTTTTGTACATTCTTTGTTTTTAGAGTTTTAACTTTTATCTTTTATAAAATTGTAACAAAGGAATATTGCTTGATCAATTGTGGTAAAAAACAATGTCAGGTGAAGCCACGGGTCACCTTTGCAGAATACCCAACAAACCAGTTTCACTCACTATATATATATATATATATATATATAAAATTGTATTTTTGTACCATATGGCCTCTTGGAAGCTGTATTGTTTGAATCTCTAAATAAACCAATTTGGGTAAAATTTTCTTTGTGAAAATTTAAAGTATATATATATATATATATATATATATATATATATATATAGATAAATGGGTACCCTAGGTGGCCTAGTGGTTAAGACGCCGGGCTGCTGATGGGGGCGTGGTTCGGATTCCACGTTAAACTGTAGGTGGAGTGAAAAGCTTGACCTTCGTCAGAATGAACAATTCGGGCGGAAGCTAACCAAAGGTTATATATATGTGTGTGTGTGTATGTGTGTGTATGTGTGCGTGTGTGCACACCATGAGGTCAAACTGTGTTAAATAATTTTTTAATATAATTTGGGATTACGACATCCGATTGACCCGTCATTCTATCGACAAGTATGTTGAGTTAGATTAAGCTAGGTTAAGTTAAGTTGTTAGCTTTTTAAAGTGTCATTGTTACGGTCTTGTCGATCGTTCGAGTACAGATCTTTAGAATTTATATAAATTTATACAATTTCTATAAACTTTTAAAGGTACGATCAAAAGGTATAATTTGTATAGACACACGAAAAAAAATAAAGTAGTTTTAAGTATTGAACGTTCTTCTCCGTTTCGGCCATTCCCATTTTAATTTTCAACCGAGGATGACAAATCAGAAAGTGGGAATCTGAAACGGCGCAGCAATTCTCAAATCGATCCATTTCCAGTGTGGCTTTCCAAATTTAAGTAAAATATTTCGTAGAAAGTACCGATCGGGCGCGTAGTCGCGTCGCAATCCTCTTTTTGTACCATTTCCTAAATTAGGAATCTCTTACCGAACCTCGAATTCCCATTTCGAGAATTCCCACTTTGGGACTGTGACTGGTTTCAGAGGGAAATAATAATGATCTCATTGAGTTTGAAGATAAAAGTGAAGAACTTTCTACTTTTTTAAAAGTACTTCTCGAATGCGCTCAAATTGTTTAGTAAAAGGCGCGGAAACATTATATTTATGGGAAGAAGGAAACGGATCGAATGGAATTAGGTCGAATGGAATCGGTGGATGGAAGTTGAATCACGAAGACTGGAAGTAAATCTAACGTCGTAGAATTACTTCGAATAGTATTGCGATTAGGTCGAAAAACTGTTTAGTACCCGATTAAGCTACTTTACTATCCACTGGCGTTTTGGTTGGTTAGGTTAAATAATAAGCTCGGTTAAATTTAAAATTATGAAGACTTCAATTAAATAGAATGCAATGGAATTAAATGAAACTGGAATAAGAGCGAATTTGGCCAGATTGGAATAAAAGCGAACTGGAATTAAATCGAATACGATTAAGTCGAATTCGACCCTATTCCAGTTCAATTTAATTTGTGTATGTGTGTGTGTTGAGAGAGAGAGAGTTACAAGGAAAAGAAGTACCTCAAAAGGCCTTGCGGCACATACCGAGAGAGAGAGAGAGAGAGAGAGAGAGAGAGAGAGAGAGAGAGAGAGAGAGAGAGAGAGAGAGAGAGAGAGAGAGAGAGACCTTCTCATGCGATGAAAAGTAGTAAGTGCTTTCACCTAATAAGTTGCAATTATCATCATCAGAGGAATATAGACACCCAATCTCCCCTACCCCGTCAACATTTACCTAAAAGGAACGCTTCAAAGTTAATGCATTCTGCTATATATATATTATATACACGGTGAACCAAAAGTAGGTGGACAGTAGGTTGAATACGGTTTGTGTTATATTATATTATAACTATGGTGTTCATTATAACTATATGGTGTTTGTGTTTTATTATATTAAATATTATAACTAAATTTATTTAAATTTTATTTTGTATTATAGTATACAAAAAAATTAAATATGTATTCTCAAATAAACGTTATCATTTACTGTCCACCTACATTTGGTTCACCCTATATATATATATATATATATATATATATATATATATATATATAATTATATATAATATATATTATATTATATATACAGGGCGTCCCAAAAAAATGTATACACACTTTAAATACTTATAAAGGCAGTGTTTATTAAAATACATTTCATTTTCAAAATGTAATAGAATCTACAGACATTATTTAATTGTTTTGTCAACGCCTGTTTTCAAACTGACGTCCGTTCTGGTCCAGGCACTGCTGATAACGCGAAGCAATGGAATCGCAAACATCACGAAACATTTCGTTTGGTATTTGTGTGCATTCTCGTTCAATGGCTGCTCTCAATTCAGCGACTGTTGCAGGTTTTATAGCGTAGACTTTGTCTTTAAGTATCCCCATAAAAAAAAGTCTAGTGGTGTGAAGTCTGGTGAACGCGGAGGGTATTCTACGAAACCCCTTCGTCCAATCCACATCCACATCGTGCCAAGTACCACTCGCAATACTCCACTCTTCGGTCCGGATCATCATCTTCATTAATAGCATGGACTAATCTTGGAATGTAACTTTTCCATTGACAGCGCTTCAAAATGCGTTGGACAGACGATTCTGAAATTCCTACCTCACGACTCGCTTGCCGCACAGATTTTCTGGACTTTGGTGATACGTTTCCAGTACTCTTTCTTGCTTTGTGGGGCTTGTCGATGTCCGTGGTCTTCCGGAACGCTTCTTGTGGACATTCTGAA
>JAJOZX010000264.1:677500-712500 GCA_023014485.1 Bathynomus jamesi
ATTATTTTAGAAGTAAAAGAACTGAACCTACATTATGAACGTCTGAAGACCACCAAACACCACAAAAGGTGAATTCCAATTCGCTACAAATGAAATGGAAAACGTGTTAAAATTACTTGAAACTCCAGCAGTGAATATTTTATTTAATGCGTGGGATTTTAATTTTCCATTCATAACATGAAAGAAAAATAACGAACTTTTATATGTTGAAAAGTTTCATGGTAACATTACAAAAGATGATAGAACCAACCCAGGCGATAATGCTATTAGATATTATGGAACATTATGCATTTTACTTGGGAAATCTGTCAGAGTTCTCGAGTCTAAAAAATAAAAATCAGAACCTCAACTCCAGAAAATAAAAATTCCGTCCCAGTAATAAGAATATCCATAATACATCGTTAACATTTTATTCTGATTGCCAATTGAAATGAAAAATTGAAAAATTAAGAAATAAGAACAAATTTGTTCTTAGAAATAAAGACGCTTGAGAACCCTGAAATTTGTGAATCTTCTGAAAAAGAAAAAGTTTTGGATTTAATTTTGACATATAACATGGAGATAATAATAAATAAAAATATAACGCGCGCAAATTTCTCCGACCATAACCTAATTGATAATGATATGCGATTGAAGTTTGCAACCAGAGTCCAAAAACGCATCCCAGAGATTCAGAAGGAATATTTGAAGGTTTAAATATAAATTCAAAGAAAGTAGATTGGGAAAGTGTAAATGAAGATTAAAGAAAATAAATTGAAAATTGGTACTTCATGAAAAGACTCCGGAAGAAATAGTATGTATAATAGAAAATTAAACTAAACCTATATTGGTGAAACATGTTCCGAAGAGACAAAAAAGAAAACGTAGCGAGCTCGAGAGAAAAATCAGGACACTATTTACACCAGTGGTCGGCAACCTCTGACCCGCGGGTCAGTTGTAGTATATAGTATATATAAAATAATAATTATTACATGAAGAGTGTTTTCTATTTTAAAATGTCCCGAAAATAGCGTAGTTTGATCTAAATTTTGAACACTGACCCATTATCAAATTACCAATAAATCAAATTGATCCAGTTTCAAAAAAGGTTGCCTACCACTGATTTAGACAACGGAAACAAACGTAAAAACTCTCCACGGGTGCAGAACTGAAGCAAGGAGACACAAACTGGAAAAAGAAAGTATGCGAAATAGAAGTGAACCTAAAACAAACATTCATCCATAAGACAAACGAGGAGGAAAACCAAGTAGCGGAAAACATAAAGAATAACCCAAAATATTTCTTCACGTTTGCGAAAAGAAAAATGCATTGTAAAGAGAGTATTGGTCCGTTGATGGGTGCGGCGACCGAATACACAAATGACCCAGAAAAAATGAGCGAACTGCTTAAGGAACAGTTTAACTCTGTGTTTAGCATTCCTAAGTCTGAGAAGAAAGTAGAAAATTCAGATGAACTTTTTGACATTGATACAAATCAGCCAAGAACAAGTTCGGGCACAAACCTATTAAAAGACTTGGAGTTCTCGGAAGGAGATGTAATTAAGGTTTTCTCACAAATGTGAGAAAATTCTGCACCAGGGCCAGACACATGACGTGCCACATTTCTGAAGAAATGTAAAGGGAGTATTGCCAAGCCGCTATACTTAACTACGGAGAAAATCACTCAACACAAGAGAAATTCCACTTCCATTAAAGAACGCGAACATTGCCCCCTCATTTAATGGAGGTAACAAAGCACTGTCTAAGAATTATCGGCCAGTAGCTCTCACCTCCCACCTTAAAAAGTGCTTTGAATGTATAATTACAGATAAAACTACTTACTACCTACAGTACAAGAAAATAATTTATGCAATCCAAACCAACAATTTTATTCTGATAGCCAAATGAAATGAAAAATTAAGAAATAAGAACAAATTTGTTCTTAGAAATAAGGACACTCGAGAACCCTGATCTGAAGTCTCAGAAGTCATGAGCTATCTCCTACAAGCAGAGGCGGATTAAGACACCTCAGGGCCCGGGGCAATGAAGAATATGGGGGCCCTTTTCTATAGCTTTTTATTAACAATACATTTACAGTACATAGTACATTTACACGATTTATATGTACGGTGCTCAGGCTAATTGAGAAACAAACTTAAAAGAACCTTAACACAGCGTATTTTGTCGTTTGCCAAAACCAAACAGTATGAAACAAACTTTACTTTAGGGCCTATAAAACAAAATAAAACAGGGAATTTGTCAGTTTGTGTACTCTGTCATATTTAATCAAAGAAGTTTGCGAAATCTCGAATTATATCATCGAAACTCAGTTGATTGGGGGCACCTCAAGCATGGGAGCCTGAAGCTTCAACCTTAATAGTCTCAGTGATAATCCGCCACTGCCTACAAGATACAGTATTAGTTCCCTTGTTCTTTATAATAGTGATTGCAGACACTGATGCAGATATTAATGACAGTATCGTATTGTGTTTCCCGGATGACGCAAAGATACGCGAGGAAATAACAAACGAAGGTGACAGAAAAATTACAGAACGACATTGAAACATTACTCCTGTGGGCAGAAGACAACAATATGAAGTTCAACGAAGAAAAATTCCAACTTCTAAGATATGGTAATAACAAGGTGCTACAGAATATAGGATACAAAACTCCGCACGGCAAACATATAACACCAAACCCATAAGTCAGGGATCTTGGAGTAATAATATCGTCGGACGCGGAATTCAGAGAGCACTATAACATCAAAATTACAACAGCTAGAAAAATAATGGGAATCCTTTGGAGGAGTTTCCACGGCAGAAAAGCAAACATCATACTAAAATTATGAAAGAGTCTAGTCCTACCAATAATTTAGTATTGCTCAGCACTCGCAAGCCCATGCAGAAAATGAGACATTGCAAACATAGAGGCCATACAAAGGTCGTTAACGTCTAAGATAGAGGAAACGAAAGGTGAAGACTACTGGTCTCCACTATACTCTCTGAAATTCTACTCACTGGAAAGAAGACGCGAACGGTACGCAATAATATACATATGGAAAATACTCGAGGGTTTTGTCACGAATCTTAGAAACGAAATAGAAACACACTCGAATGAGAGAAGAGGCAGAATTTGTACTGTCACAGCTGCGGTGGGACAGGGGGAAATGAAAACGAGAATGGAAAATACCCTTGAAATACGAGGCCCAAAACCTTTTAATGTCGTGCCCAAAGAATTGAGAAACCTCCAGCACACCAACCTTAATAATTTCAAGAACCAGCTGGACAGGTTCCTGTGCAAAGTCCCTGACCAATCATGCGTGGCTAGCTACGAGGGCAGGAGGAGATCGGAAAGCAATTCCCTCCTCTACCAAATCCCGCAAATGAGGCGGGATGCTGCAGGGGGGTCGACCGCAGGCCGATCCTGGACCGTCGTTCAAACCCTCATAAAGTATCATATATATATATATATATATATATATACAACTGCAAAGAACACGCAGTATAAATAACGTAAAGAACGACGCTTGTATAGGAGATATTCCGCGCAAGACGAGAGAGAGAGAACGAAACAAATGAAAAAATGGTAACCACCCGGGAATCGAACCCGGGATCTTCCGATTGCCGGTCAGATGCGATACCATTACACCATGGGCCTCACTCTTCCAAATGCCGTAATTCTTCTACATACTCGCAGAAACCAATGCCCCAAGGGGGCACCTCCCGCATGCCGTAACATTATATACATTCAACTGCAAGTATGTAGAAGAATTACGGCATTTGGAAGAGTGAGGCCCATGGTGTAATGGTATCGCATCTGACCGGCAATCGGAAGATCCCGGGTTCGATTCCCGGGTGGTTACCTCATTTTTTCATTTGTTTCGTTCTCTCTCTCTCGTCTTGCGCGGAATATCTCCTATACAAGCGTCGTTCTTTACGTTATTTATACTGCGTGTTCTTTGCAGTTGAATGTATATAATGTTACGGCATGCGGGAGGTGCCCCCTTGGGGCATTGGTTTCTGCGAGTATGTAGAAGAATTACGGCATTTGGAAGAGTGAGGCCCATGGTGTAATGTTATCGCATCTGACCGGCAATCGGAAGATCCCGGGTTCGATTCCCGGGTGGTTACCTCATTTTTTCATTTGTTTCGTTCTCTCTCTCTCGTCTTGCGCGGAATATCTCCTATACAAGCGTCGTTCTTTACGTTATTTATACTGCGTGTTCTTTGCAGTTGAATGTATATAATGTTACGGCATGCGGGAGGTGCCCCCTTGGGGCATTGGTTTCTGCGAGTATGTAGAAGAATTACGGCATTTGGAAGAGTGAGGCCCATGGTGTAATGGTATCGCATCTGACCGGCAATCGGAAGATCCGGGTTCGATTTCCGGGTGGCTACCCTCATTTTTTCATTTGTTTCGTTCTCTCTGTCTTGCGCGGAATATCTCCTATACAAGCGTCGTTCTTTACGTTAATATATATATATTATATATATATCTATCTATATATATATAATATAATATTCTCGTTAGTTGGGTCGATAGATAAATAGATAGATAGATAGATGAAATGCTTGAAACGATGTCCAGCTTGTTCGCAACAAACGCATTCGTTGTTCGTCCGTTCCCCGTTTCTTTGTAGAGTAAGAACGATATAATTAGCGTCGTGCCCCAAGGCGGGGGTGCTTCCAACACCTGCATCCCTCCACCCCGGCGGACGTCGCTTCTTACACATCCACATGATGGCAATGATGGAACTGGGATGTCCATAAATTAAGCTATATGCCAACTAGTTAGTTATTTTAATTATTTACTAGCTATTTGTTTTGTTTTAGTAATTTACTAGCTATTCGTTACTTAGTCGTTTTAGTTTTTTATTAGTTATTAGTTATTACTTTATATATATGTATATATATATATATTAGCAGACCTTGATAATATGCTGTTAAATACACACAAAAGCGCTTGATCGATAGTGTTTTTACTTTTCATTGGCGATTTTTATTATACAGGGCGTCCCAAAAAAATGTATACACACTTTAAATACTTATAAAGGCAGTGTTTATTAAAATACATTTCATTTTCAAAATGTAATAGAATCTACAGACATTATTAATGTTTGTCAACGCCGTTTTCAAACTGACGTCCGTTCTGGTCCAGGCACTGCTGATAACGCGAAGCAATGGAATCGCAAACATCACGAAACATTTCGTTTGGTATTTGTGTGCATTCTCGTTCAATGGCTGCTCTCAATTCAGCGACTGTTGCAGGTTTTATAGCGTAGACTTTGTCTTTTAAGTATCCCCATAAAAAAAAGTCTAGTGGTGTGAGGTCTGGTGAACGCGGAGGGTATTCTACGAAACCCCTTCGTCCAATCCACATCCACATCGTGCCAAGTACCACTCGCAATACTCCACTCTTCGGTCCGGATCATCATCATCATCTTCATTAATAGCATGGACTAATCTTGGAATGTAACTTTTCCATTGACAGCGCTTCAAAATGCGTTGGACAGACGATTCTGAAATTCCTACCTCACGACTCGCTTGCCGCACAGATTTTCTTGGACTTTGGTGATACGTTTCCAGTACTCTTTCTTGCTTTGTGGGGCTTGTCGATGTCCGTGGTCTTCCGGAACGCTTCTTGTGGACATTCTGAACAGTTCCATCGGCTTCAAACTTATCTCTAATTCGAGTGATGGTAAGTCGCGTTGGTGGATCTGTTTGAAACTCCCTCCTAAACTGTCTTTGCACTTCAACTGCGTTTTCACACTTCCAGTAGCATTTTAGAATGAATTTCCTTTGTTCAAAGCTTAGTCTGACTGCCATTATTAATTCTAATGGGTTTAACTTGGAAAGAAAGAAACATCAATTGAGCTATCAGCTGTTAAAGTGTGTAGACATTTTTTTGGGACGCCCTGTATATGATATATATATATATATATATATATATATATATATATATATATATATATATATATATATATATATATATTTTATTTTTTGCTTTGAACTGATATTCAGGATCTACTTGCGTTCGACCCCTTTATTGATAGCGTGGTGTTCAGTACTCTTAACATCATTCAGATTTTAACACCCATTTTCTTTCATACTTCAGTTTACTTTATCTTCATCAACATTCCCTCTCCGAATCGAAATTAATCTCTTAAATAAAATATTTGATTCATATCTTTTATTAATTTCTCCATGGTGATTGCAGCTTATATATATATATATATATATATATATATATATATTATGATTGAATTGACAGGTAGGCAAGACGTGGTATTAAATCAACAAAAACTGTAAACACGACGAATGCCTTCAATTACGCAGACTTGATTATAACACAGAGAACAATTTTTGAGACATCGTAAAATTATATGAGATATTAAGAAACTCCTTTTTTAAATAGTTTTCTCAGTTATTTCCTCTATTCCCCCGAGTCTTACCACGAGGGAAAAACCTTCCAATAAATAAATACCCTCCCTTGCTAAAACAGTTCCCCCAATACGGGGAGATTGCACTGTGATGAAAACAGTGGGGTGGGTAGGACTTTTTTATGCGGAGAATCCACATGCGTTTTACACACACACACACACACACACACATATATATATATATATATACAGGGTGGGCCGTAAGTTTCCATACATAGGAAAAATAAACATTTTTTTATGGACAACCATTTTTATTTATATAATATGCTCTACATGGTTGCCATTGTTTTGAAAACACATTTCAATACGTGTTCCCCACTGTTGATGAACACGCATTAGCACAGTTGACGTTATGCTTGTAATGGCGTTGGTGATACGTTCCTTTAGATGATTTATGTCTCGTATCTTTTCCTGATACACCATGGCCTTCAAGTGCCCCCAAAGATAGAAATCAAGGGGGGTGGGATCTGGGAGGCCACTCCACAGGACCACGCCGACCAATCCAAGCATCCGGAAACTGCTGATCCAAATACCGACGCACGTGAAGACCATAATGAGGTGGAGCTCCATCTTGCTGGAAGTAAACTGGGAAGTTACCTTCCTCGTTTAGCAGGGATGGGAAAATCTCTTCTTGCAACATGTTAAGATACCTTTCGGCATTAAGATTTCCACTGACAAAAATTGGTCCAATAATTCTGTCACCCCATATCCCGGCCACACCATCACTTTACCGGCACCTTGCATCTTCGTCGGACTCAGCCAGTTAGGGTTAGCATTACTCCAATAACGTATGTTTTGCCGATTGACCTCTCCATTGACGTAAAAATTTGCTTCATCAGTAAACAAGATCTTACGTCAAACGCATATTCTTAGGGTATCTGAAACATAAAAACAAACGTTTAATTTTTCCTATGTATGGAAACTTACGGCCCACCCTGTATATATATATATATATATATATATATATATATTAGCAACGTAGGTATTTTCAACAGTTTGAGGGTGGGGGCAGTCGTTTTTTGGTTGCAAATGATATAGTGACCTGTGGTTCGGATTCCACACTACACTATACACCTCACTGCTTTATATGATCCACTTATTGTTAGTACGGAGGTGAAAATCATGCAGCTAACAATAAAAAGGCGTTTATATATATATATATATATATATATATATATATATATATATATATATATATATAGCCGGAGGTTAGCGACGTATCAAACAGTCGGAAGTGAAGAATGAAAAAGGTGTCTTCAATTTGGCGACACTCTTTGTGTCACCGACGCACTAGCGATGCTAATTGAAGATAATATTAGGTATAATGAGTTTAGGATGTAATTTTGTTCATTCGTGCTTAAATGGCCTGGCCCTCACCAACCTACCTCCTTTGTTAAGATTTCTTGAAAGGCTCCATGCTCCCCATTTTACCGTATATACTCGTATACTGTATTTTAAAAATAGCTAGTTTGGGTGTATATATATATATATATATATATATATATATATATATATATATATATATGTGCGCCTCGGTGGTGTAGTGGTTAGCGTCGCTGACAACTAATCCATCGGCCCCGGGATCGAGACCCAGTGACGGCAGCCAGCGCGCAGCAAACCCAGTTGTTCATCCTTCCATACAATAAAAGATTTGGTTGGTAGATAAATGGGCACCCTGGGTAGCCAAGTGGTTAAGACGTTGGGCTGCTGATGGGGCGTGGTTCGGATTCCACGTTAAACTATAGGTCTAAGGTGGAGCGACAAGCGTGACCTTCGTCAGAATGAACAATTCGGGCGGAAGCTAAACCGAGGTTAACCAATCAAGATTAATAAAACATATATATATATATATATATATATATGTTTATTGGCTATTTCTTGTATTATATAATGAAATGTTGAATATATTATTTATTTAAAACTAATCAGTTAATTAATCTGAATTGAAATATTGAAATTATGTATTCGCAACACGACGGGTCATTAAGAAAAGAAGAAAAAGCACGCACTAAATGGATTATTATTAAAACTTAATTACATAAAGGATTTCACAGAAGTTAGGGCCTTACACAGACTCAAAGAACCGAGAGAGAGTTACGGGGAGTTACGAGGAAAAGAAGTACTTCAAAAGTCCTCGCGGTCCATACCGAGGAGGTACCAATGGCAACGGGTGCCAGGGAAAAATTCCTATACCCTCAAAGAGTGTGCAATATTCGGTCTAACCTTTTCTCGAACAGATCCACAGAAGAACCGTTCGCAACTTCTGAAGGTAGTCTGTTCCACGTGTCACAGATCTTATAGGTAAAGTAATTCCCGCACACACACACACACACTAGTGCTAAACCGTTTCAGAGAGAGAGAGAGAGAGAGAGAAGAGAGAGAGAGAGAGAGAGAGAGAGAGAGAGAGAGAGAGAGAGAGAGAGAGAGAGAGAGAGAGAGAGAGAGAGAGATTAAATAAAAATAAGAAATAACTACCTTTTCAGAACCCACACAATATATATATATATATATATTTTTTTTTTTTGTGTGTATGCATGTATGTATACTTAAAAACTTGAGTATCGATATTATTTTCCATATTTGTACAAAATGTAAATTTTTAATTAGGAAAACTTGATTTTCTTTTTACCTTTAACAGACTCTCCGAACAATAAAAAAGTAACCTTTTAAGGAATTAAGTCCTAATTTTTATTATATATATATATATATATATATATATATATATATATATATATATTGGGATGCGTTTACAAGTGTGTGTGTGTGCTCTTTTTCTCTCTCTCTCTCTCTCTCCCTCCATTTACCCCTTATGACCCCCCCCGACCCGTTTCCCCCACTTTAGATTCCCCCTCTCACCCGCTCGTGTGATGCTCCTTACCTGTCCGAACTCACCTGTTGTACCTCTCTCTCCATTCGTGGCTCAGTCATGGTCAAGGTTGGGTCGGTCTTTCGCCTCTCTTCACACCTTCAGAGGCCCAGTTCGACCCATCCACAAATTTGCGAGATAAAAACGGTTATTGTGACGTCACTGAGGTTAAAAATGGGGCCTAATGTCAATCGTATATATATATATATTGGGGGAGAAGGTCAAGATGTAAAAAATGTGATTGTAAAAGATAGTTATTTCTCAGATTCGTAAATGTCATTTTCTTCTTTGGTTGAATTGTAACTAGTAAATTTAACTAATGACTATATATATATATATATATATATATATATATCGGAAAATTAATGAACTATTTGATTTTTTATGTGATTAAGTGATAATTTATGTGATTATGTGATGTTTATTTTTAACGTTTTAAAAATGTTAATGATGTGATTTTTTTTAAAAGGAAAGAAGTGTTTTAATGTTATTAAAATTTTTTAAATGGTTTTGTTCGTATGTTGGTGTCAAAGGAAGGCTTCTATTTCTTAACTAGTTGTTTTGTGCTAGTTATTGTAAGTGAAACATTTTATATATATATATATATATATAGTCGGATGTATTGATTACTGAATGTTAAACATGTGAAGATGAAAATTGTGTAATATAAAGGCTTGTATTGCATACACACACACAATATATATATATATATATATATATATATATATATATATATTTTAACGCTGATTGGGTAGTGTCAGTAGGGTTAAGGGGTCAAGAGTCAATTGTCAGCAGTCAGTTAATTATTGAAATTCAGAGTAAAACTTTACAGTATGCCCCACCCATACCCACACTTAAAATGAGAAAAACCCTTGTGATATGATATTTTGGTACAAATGATGCCAAAAATTGTGCAAATCCTTACTTCTGTAATGATTTGAGATGACGAAATGGAAAAGGTTTATCTTTTGGAGCAGATTTGAGCCGTTGATAATTCGACATATTCTTCCTTGTCCTTCTCTCATTTGCATACAAAGACCTTTTTATTCGAACCTGCAGGCGAATATTTTATTATTATTATTATTATTCGTAGACTGCTAATATATTATATATATATTATATATATATATATATATATATATATATATATATATATATATATATATATATATATATATATGCCAAGTAGATAGCTGGTGAGGGAAGCTATATTTTGAGGCCTCTTTGCGAGTGACCCGTTGCCCACGTTGGCCTTCCATCATGAAAAAGAAAAACTATAGCGTTTGTCATTTACCATTACTTATTCGGACTATAGTAGATTTAATTTTGTCAGAAGAGTTCCTTGTTCCATGCACGGTCCGTGTGTAGCATATATATAAATATATATATATATATATATAAACGTTCACAATAAGTACGGGATGTTTGTCATTATTATAACTTAACTGATACGGAAATAAGACAATTCTTGCGAGTACTTTTGTCCTTATTTCAATGTAAATAAAATACTTTTAGTGACAGAACAAAACTTACGAGAGTTTATTAGAATTTTATTAATTTTATTGTCAATAAAATTTCTAACATTTTCTTTTGTAAATGTATGTTAGGTTAGGTAAAATGAGGCTAGGTTAGGTTAGATTATACTAGGATATATGTAGTTAGGTTATATTAGTTTTAGTTTCGTTAAATTAGATGATTTCACGTTTCGTCGTCTTTTGTCAGTCGAGATCCAAAGTCTTTGGTCGAAAATTTTTCCTTTACAGTTTAGACAATTATTATTATTATTATTATTATTATTATTATTATTATTATTATTATTATTATTATTATTATTTTTTAACGTTCTGAGAATTTTGTCCGTCGTTCGGTCAAAAATATTATTGTCATTTAAACTCCTCCAATTCAGGAAAAGGGGAGTTCGAATAAACTATATATATATATATACACGAGGGCCACTTAATATATTTTGCCCCACCTTTTTTTTTTCTTTCTAAGTTTCCTCGTAAGTTCCAGAAATTTTGTACACAAGTAGTTACATACCTTTTTTACAAGTTTTTATTTTTCCACATAGTCTCCATCCTTTTCTACGGCTTTCCTCCACCTTGAAACGAGGGCTTTTATTCCTCGCTGGTAAAAGTCCGCTGGGTTCCGCTGGAGCCACCTCTTAACCTCCTCAACAACCTCATCGTTACTCTGAAACTTTCTTCCACGAATAACATCCTTCATTGGTCCAAACAAATGGACGTCTGAAGGTGCCAGATTCGGGCTGTATGGAGGGTGGGGTAACGCAGTCAAGCGCATTTTTGTGATGGCCTCTCTCGTTTGCAAACTGTTGTGTGGTCTCGCGTTATCGTGCAAAAGAAGGACGTCTTCCAGTTTTCTCTCCGGCCGAACTCGCTTTATACGTCTCTGGAGTCTCTGTAGGGTAGCAATATATGCCTCTGAGTTGATTGTTTGTCCTTTCTTCATAATGTCCACCAGAATCACCCCTTTCATGTCCCAGAAGATGGTGGCCATAACCTTTCCTGCAGAGGGAGCCATTTTGAACTTTCTTGCGTAGGGAGTCTGCGTGATGCCACTCCATGGATTGGCGTTTTGTTTCAGGTTCAAAGTGGTGTACCCGAGTCTCGGCGCTAGGAAGATTCACAATGGGAAAATTGCCAGTGGAAAAATTGTCATTGGGATAACTGCCAAAATGGGAAAACTGCCAGTCAGAAAATTGCCAGGCGGAAAATTACCAACTGAAATAAGGGAAAATTCATTGGAAGAAGTTACCATTGGCATAATTGCTAGGAGAAATAATTTATGAATAACCTTTCGGATTAAGTACAAGATTAAACTTAATTTGAGGATTGAAAAAAAGGCTTTAAAATTGAAAAATTATTAAAATTACACTAAACTTTATTATAAAAATAGTAAATTAAGTTTACATTATAAGTTGGATATTTGAAAAGGTAACATATATTTAACTTAGACAAGATAACCCTAAAATACATGAAGATTATATGCAATGGATCTTAAATATGACATTTTATCGTTACCATTGTACTTTGCAACGAAATTCTTTATTCTGAAATTTATATCCCTGTATTTTTTTCTCATATGAAATGAATCACTTCGTTCGTGTTGTATTCTCTTTGTTTTCGCCAAACTTTCTTCATTTTTTAAGAAGTTAATTAGCTTCCAGATATTAGGGTGCGAATTACTCACTGTTTTGTTTAAGACGTTATGGAAAGCTTCAATACTGTTGTCGGTACGAGGCAACGAATTCTCCAATCGGGAGTAAACATTCCAGGTAGGAATTGGGAACATGGGAGTATCTCTTCTATTAAGACGCGTTCCTCTTTCAATTCCAATATAAGTAAATTCAAAATATGAAATAAATTCTTGTGGAATATCTACATCTCCAGAAAGGTCCTCAAAAGCATCAATAACATCTTGGCATGGGACAAAGGCGAGAGCTGAAAAATATGGCATCTTCAAACAAAATTAACCGTCGTTGTGGTATTGTTGTCGTAATCCCAAGTCAACAATTTTTCTGTACAAAGACTGGCAGAAATGGAAGAAGCAACCATTATGTTGAGCATGTGGAAACGCACTTATAATTCCGTTGATGGACGCTTTTTCAAAATCACTCAATGTTCTCAGGGTCATCATGAACTAATTCTTTAATTTGGGCGTAAAAATTTCTGTAAGTAACTTCAGTCTTGTTGGGTAAGAGTGCAAAGACACGGGGAATGCTGAAATTTTCCATTTGTATGTGAATTGTTAGAAGTTGATAATACATTTCTGGAGCCACTTTAAAGGTGCCATCGACCGCCCAGTTTTTGTACCTTTTTAGATCATGTAAACCATCGTCTGTAGCAAAAATTAACATTCGATTTGCATCGTCGATCCCAGAGTCGTATTGAAGAAATTTTTCGCCTGAATCAAGCTTTTGAAATTCAGTCGGTATACTATAACCTGTCCTTCCGGATGGAACAGATGGGAAGTTGCGCGCTTGTTGTCTCCAGTTACGAACATTTCTGCTCATGTGATTCACATTTGTTAGTTGAGAAAGAGCATATTCAGCCAGCGATGAAGTACATTCAGAAATCAATGAACGACTCGATTGATGGGATACTGCAGCTTTAGCTTTCAATACTCCATGAACTTTTTTGGCATCAACTTTGTCTTTGCTTGCTGAATGGTTATGCTCATTCACTGATTTTATCACTTCATAATTGTGCGTAATTGATTTTGTGTGTAATCTTGCTTTTCAACTCTTTTGTTTTCATAAATTATTTCTCCTAGCAATTATGCCAATGGCAACTTCTTCCAATGGAATTTTTCCTTATTTCAGTTGGTAATTTTCCACCTGGCAATTTTCTGACGGGCAGTTTTCCCATTTTGGCAGCTATCCCAATGGCAATTTTCCCACTGGCAATTTTTCCATTGGGAATTTTCCGCGCACGCCGAGTCTCATCCCAAGTCACAATCCGTGAAAGGAAGTCATCCCCTTCTGTCTCGTATCGAACCAACGACTCAGAAGCAATTTATTTTCTTTGGGCTTTGTGATCTTCAGTCAGTTCGCGAGGAACAAACCGTGAACACACTTTTGAGTATCCCAGTTGCTGAATTATCGTATTCACACTTCCTTCACTAATTCCTAGCTCCAGTGATAGCTCCTTGTATGTGACGCGCCGATTTGATCGAATGATGCTGTTAGCACATTGCACAGGGTGAGATGTCACAGCCGATGCCGGGCGACCGCTGCGTGGCTCATCATCGAGGCTGACTCTCCCTCTCTCCGATGATCTCTCACGTTTAGACCAGCATTCAACTGTGCTTCGATCAACAACAGCATCTCGGTAAACGTTTTGTAGACATTTGTGAATATTTCCAACTGTTTCCTTCTCTGCGGTTAAGAACTCGATAACAACTCACTGTTTACGACGCACATCATTGTCAAGACGGCATTTTCGAAACTGCGTTAACCATCGGTTTTATACAAGGGCGTTTCAAAGCGGTTTTATACAAGGAGGGGAGGTTCAAACTGGAAAAAATCTGGTTATGTGAAGCGCAGAAAGTTCAAACTTACGGCCCAAAAGACATTTCAGCCCCATGGCCTACTATTTAGCTAAGAGAAAAGGGTGGGGCAAAATATATTGAGTGCCCCTAGTACACACACACACACACACACACACACACACACACATATATATATATATATATATATATAAACTTGGTAAAAGTTCCGTGCGTCGGTATCTCTTCACACGAAGGTCAATCTGGTGGCCCTACCTCTAGGCTTGACGAGGAGGGAGTGAGTTGCTTTCTTGCGACGTCCATCGCACATAGCCAGGCACATCCGGCTCATCTGGTACCGTCTTGAGCCCGGCATCAAGTCTTCTTTTGAAGATTTCAACTTTGACCCCTGTGACGCTCCTCAGGCCTTTTGGAAGCTGGTTAAAATGTCTTGGGTTCCCCTGACAACCTAGCTATTTTCCTTCAGTGTCGGAGGTGTCCCTTGTCGGGTCCTTAGTTTGGGAACTACACATTCTACTTTTCCTATTTTCCAGTGTTGTTTGGATGTTAATTGGGTTTAGTTTGAGGTTAGGTACCAGTTTTTCAATTATTTTCCGTATGTAAATTATGGTGTATATCTCTCTTCTTCTTCCCAGCGAATACAGATTTAATTTACGTAGTCTTTCCCAGTAACAGTTCTTTCTGGCCATCACTCTCGGCTGTGAAATTTCTCTGGATTTCTTCGTTTTAGTATGGGGACGTC
Source organism: Bathynomus jamesi (assembly GCA_023014485.1). NCBI lineage: Eukaryota > Metazoa > Arthropoda > Malacostraca > Isopoda > Cirolanidae > Bathynomus > Bathynomus jamesi. Next base: position 692,554 of record JAJOZX010000264.1, read on the forward strand.
AAGACTGAGCAGTATTTAAGGTTTGGTATGATCAGTGTTTTTCCTTCTCGTCCCTTTTGAAGGTTCTCAGCAACTGTCCCGTAACTCTTTTGTCACAGATTTTGTGTCATCGGTCATTATTTCCCCTAGAACTTTTGCTTTCGTGCTTCTCTGAATTTCCTGTCTCTCTGGGGCATAGTATGTTAAGTTCTTCATTTCTTCCATATCTCAAGAGCTGAAATTTCTCGGTGTTAAAATTCATGTTATTGTCTTCTGATCACTTGTACATTCTATTTGTGTCCCTATGTGGCTGTAGAGCTTCCAGCTCTTCTGCAGTGCCGATTTTTCTGCTGATCTTTGTATTGTCAGCAAAGGATGTTACTATATCGTTGTCGTCTGCTTCATTGTCTATGTCTTTCAGCATGATAATGAATAAAAGTGGAGCTAATACTGTTCCTTTCCTTGTGGAACTGAGCTGCGTACATTCGATTGTGATGATGATATGCCTTGGATTTTTATGGCTTGTTGCCGTTTTCTGAGGAAGTTGTAGATCCATTTTCCCACTTTGTCTGTTATTCTCATGTATTTCATTTTTGTGCTATTATGTCATGATCACGCTTATCGAATGCTTTAGCAAAATCCTTGTATATTACATTGTGGTTATCATTGCTCTCAAGTGCGTCCATGATATTGTTATAGTGCTCTATTAGTTGTGATAGGCGTGATCTTCCTAATCGGAATCTGTGCTAGTTCTCATTGAATCTTTCCTGTGTTTCCAAAAAGTCATATATTTTCTCCATGACTATTCTTTCAAATATTTTGGTGAGATGTGAGGTCAGTGACACTGGTCCAATGGTCTATAGGCTTTTGCTTGAAAATTATACCCCGCCCTTTATAAACAATGTTCGTTCCTTTTAGTATGCTCGGTATTTCTCCCGTGTCCAGGGATCGTCTCCATATCCAATAAAGGAGTGTATCTATTTCGTTCTTACAGTTTTTAATCAACAAGGTATTCCATTTGTCCGGGTCCGCAGCTGAATGCGATTTCACTTATCCTATAGCTTTCGCTATATTTTCTGCGGCAAATTCAAAATCAGTTATACATTCTCCATTTAATTCCTCTTCAAAAAAGGTATTTCTGTCAGGTACTGCTCTGTCTCTATTTGGGGTACTGAAAGCTGATTCATATTTAGCTCTCAATATTTCAGATATTTCTTTTAGATCATCGGTTGGCTCATAATTTTCTTTCCTTAAGGGTGCGATAGTAATTCGCGTTTTTTTTTCTTTTCATGAAACTACGGAAGTATTTTTGGTTACCTTTTATTGTTTTCACCGCATCTTCCTCTTCTCTCTCTGAATGGCCCCTAATTAGGGCTTGTATTTCCCTTTCTATACTTTCGAATTTTATTTGTATCACGTTTTTGTTTTTGTTTTATTTGTATCACCCAGCCATGGGTGCCCCAAATCGGGGTACTCATGCCGGTCCCAAGCCCGGATAAATGGGGAGGGTTGGCGTCAGGAAGGGCATCCGGCCGTAAAACCTTTGCCAAAACCTTATGGAATGACAGCCGATGAAGATAGAGCAAATAGATCTAGGGCGTACCCTGGAGGCGACGCCCAGACATATCGCCCTAACTCTGCGGAAAATGGACGAGGGCTACTGCATCGTGATCGGGTACAGCTAAAGAAGGGAGCTCAGGGGGAGACGGGAGTGAGATTTGGAACACTGAATGTTGGTAGTATGACGGGACGAGCAAGGGAGGTGGTGGATCTGATGGAGAGGAGGAGGATACAGGTGTTGTGTGTTCAGGAGACTAGATGGAGAGGGAATAAAGCCTGGGAGATTGGTGCTGGCTATAAATTTTATTATAGTGGCACATCACAGCAGGGAAGGAATAGTGTAGGGATTATTCTCTCGAAAGAAGTGAAGGAGAATGTACTAGAGGTCAAACGAGTGAATGATAGGATGATCAAGGTGAAAATTGAATGCGGCGGAGATGTGGTAAATATACTGAGTGTGTATGTACTGCAGAGAGGATGTGATGAACAGGAAAAGGAGGGTTTTGGAGCGGGGTTGACCAGGAAATGCGTGCTATGCCTGACCATGAGTGTGTAGTGATCGGAAGAGACTTCAATGGCCATGTTGGGAATGGCAACGATGGAGTAGGTAGAGTGCATGGTGGACAGGCAGTGGGTAGACGGAGCCAGGATGGGGAAAGAATAATTGATTTTGCAATAGCATATGACATGGCAATTGGAAATACCTTCTTCGAAATGAGACGGGAACATCTGATTACATATAAGAATGGCGGACGTGAATCCCAGATTGACTATATGCTGTATTCAAGATCTAAGTTGAAAGAAGTTGTGAATTGTAAGGTGATCCCGGGTGAAGAAGTAACACCACAACAGTGTGTTGTGATAATGGACCTAAGGGTAAATGGAACTAGAAGAGGTAGGCAAAATATCTTACCTAAAATCAGATGGTGGAAATTGAAGGAACAAGAGTACAAGGAGGCCTTTAGAGAGAGGGTAATGAGGGAATTAAGAACATAGGGATTGGACGACGTTGATGACTGGTGGCGGAAAAATGCTAAGGTAATAAGGAAAGAAGGAAGAGAGGTGCTGGGAGCGTCATCTGGGAACCGCCAGGAAGATAAAGAAACTTGGTGGTGGAGTGAAGAAGTGCAGGATAAATTGAGAGAGAAGAAAAAACCGTGGAAGACATAGGTCAACACGGGGGAAAACCAAGACAAAGAGAGGTATAGGAGAGCGAAGAAAGAAGCTAAGACTGCGGTGGCAAAGGCCAAAAGCGAAGCATACAGAGATGTATATGAGGAACTTGAAACGAGAGAAGGGCAAAAGAAAGTATTTAAAATAGCAAAGGCAAGAGATAAGGTAACTAAGGATATTACACATATAAGGCAAATAAAGGATGAGCATGGTGGAGTGATCTCTAATATGCAGGATATTAAGGCACGGTGGAAAGTTTATTTGTAAAGGTTGTTGAATGAGGAAAATTTTAGATTGATAAGGGAAGAAGGGTTACCAAACGAAGGAATGGTTATATGTGTGGGAAGAGAAGAGGTGGAGAGAGCATTGAACACAATAAAAAATGGGAAGGCTACAGGGACTGATGAGATACCAGTGGAAGTTTGGAGAAGTTTGGGGGTGGAAGGAGTAGACATCCTTAGCGATTTGATGCGCAAGATATATGACCAGGAGAGAGTACCAGAAGAGTGGAGGAAAAGCATACTGGTCCCAATATTTAAAGGGAAGGGAGATGTCCAGGAATGTACAAATTATCGAGGGATTAAACTGATGTCGCATACAATGAAGGTCTGGGAACAGATTGTGGAGAGTAGGTTGAGGGAAGAAACAAGCATAGCGGAAGAGCAGTTTGGCTTCATGCCGGGAAGAGGGACAACGGATGCCATTTTTGCACTTAGTTGATGGAAAGATATAGAGAGGGGCAGAGGGAGTTGCACATAGTGTTCATAGATCTAGAGAAAGCGTATAACAGAGTACCGAGGCAAGAGGTGTGGAGGTATTTAAGGGAAAAATTAGTGCCGGAGAAGTATGTGAGGTTGGTGCAGGATATGTACGAGGGGTCACGTACTCAAATACGATGTAGTTCAGGATTGACGGAAGGTTTCGAAGTGAAAGTTGGTGTCCATCAGGGATCGGCCCTGAGCCCATACATCTTCGACATTGTTATGGATGTAATGACGGAGGAGGTGAGGGAGCAGGCGCCATGGTGTATGCTCTTTGCCGACGATGTGGTTTTGTGTGCAGAGAGCAGAGAGGAGGTGGAGAGGAAGCTGGAAAGGTGGAGAGCAGCACTGGAAAACTGAGGTTTGAAGATTAGTAGGGCGAAAACAGAGTACATGAAGTACAATGCGGGACAGGGACAGAGAGATGAGGTGGTGAAGAAGGTGGAAAGTTTTAAATATTTGGGATCGTTGGTAGAGGATGGTGTAGAGCTGGTAAGGGAAGTGAATAATAGAGTACAATCAGGATGGAATAATTGGAGGAAGGTGTCTTGGGTACTGTATGATAAAAGAATATCACTGAAATTGAAAGGGAAGGTATTCAAGGCGGTAGTGAGGCCTGCAATGTTGTATGGTGTGGAAACGTGGCCTATGAGGAAGAATCTGGGGAAAAGGAAGGATGTAGCAGAAATGAGGATGTTGAGATGGATGTGTGGGGTTACGAGAAGAGAAAATTAGAAATCAATTTATTCGTGGAAATACGAAAGTAATAAAGGTGTCAAAGAAGGCTCAAGAGAGAAGGCTTAGATGGTTTGGACATGTCATGCGGAGAGAGGAGGAATATGTTGGGCGACGAGTTATGGAGATGAAACCACCTGGAAGAAGGAGAAGGGGAAAGCCGAGGATGAGATGGAGAGAGTGTGTGGAGGGTGATATGAGGGAGCGAAATCTGGCGGCGGATCTGGCGTTGGACAGAAATGAGTGGCGAAGGCGGATTAGGAACAGTGACCCCACTTAGGCGTGAGAAAATGCTGCCGACAAAGAAGAAGAAGAAGATCATGTTTTTGTTGTTGTTTTCTGCGCAATTAATTAACTTCGTGGCTACTCTCCTCTCGCGGAACAGTGTTCGCTTTTGCCTCTCGAAATAGTTCTCTTTCCCTTTGGCTGTACTTTCGGAACATATTTTTCTAAAATTTTCAGGTCTGTTTTCCAAAGGTTATTAACATTTCTTCCATTCTTTTATCCCGTAAGACTGTTTTCCATTCTATTTGTGCCATATAGGACCTGATTTCTTTCCAATTTGGAGTCTTAGAGTTTAGATTCAAAGTCTCAAATTTGCTTCTTTCTTCAGTATGAGTATTTTCTTACATTGCTCTCGCCATGTTAGTGGATACCTCGATAATGTTATGGTCTGAGATATGTGTTGGTGTTATGTTTATATCATTGATTAAGTTGGTGTTATTCGTGAATATCAGATCCAAGCAGTTATTTTTCTGGTGTTATCCGTTATCTGCTGTGTTAAAATAAATTCTTTTGTTAGAGCGATCAACATTTTTGCTCGCGTCTGGTCTTCTCTCGCGCACCCCTTTTCCTGGTGTATATACATTTCTTCCCATTCTTTTGTATTTATATATGGGAAATTGAAATCAGCACAGAGTATCATATTCAGGGATGGGGTTTTTAAGGATTTTACTCGATTTCTGATGTCGGCAATGTCTTCAGAGGATTTTGTAGTTGGTTGGAGTGTTCGGAGGTCTATAGATGACTATTAGTATCACTAAGTTTTTCAATTTTTACTGCAAAGATCTCCACGTAGCTGTTTGATAACTTATTATTGTCTCTGTCATATGGCTCTCACGATGTATATAATACAGCCACCTTTTCGTTTTTCTGTTCTGTAAGCTCGTCGTATGTTGTAACCATCGACTTTTATTTCTTTTTTAGCTATGCAGTATTCGCAGTTTTCACAGTTCCCTTGGTAGTCTTTAAGATGTGTTTCTGTGAGGCATGCGATGTAAGTCCTTGTTTTTTCCATAAATCCTCGCAGGTATGAAACTGTTTATCGTGTGGTTCGGTCTTAGCCTTGAATATTTGCCAGGACTATATTTATGTTTCCTGTTTTGCGTTGTCCTTCGAGTGTTCCAAATTCATTTTCCTTCAGTGTCGCGTGTTTTGTATTCCTATGGTCCTCCGAGAAAGTTCCAATTCCGGTTACCTGTTCTGGTAGTTTCTTGCTTGGTAACGGATCGGATCGGTTCTCAGCTGTGCCGACTGTATGTACTGAATGAGGCTTAGTAACCGTATTGTGTCCGCGATGTCGAGAAAATTTGCTCCTTGGTTTGTATTCATAGGTTTCTTGCCGTTTTTCCTATTGTCTCTCGAGTTTGTTTGGGGTAATGATAGTAGCATTTCTTACCATATTTGCGGACCTCCTCCTGCCTTCCATAGTACTTGCAAATGGTGGAATGATAAAATTTGCAGTTAACGCCAAATTTACAGTGACCATTCATTATTATAGTAGAAATTGCATCTATACATATACAGTATATATATAATTATTATTATTTATTTGTTGTTTAAACATGCATATATACCTTGAAGTACCGTATGTAACATTTTAGAAGTGATAGATTTTAATATCACTGTCACAAGTTTCTTGCGTGCATTCAAATATATATAAATATATGGGCATTCCCAGTAATATTTCCTAGTTGTCTGTGGGGCAGGTTGCCTGTTGCTTGAAGCTGGATAACTGTACGTTATAACGATACGAGTTAACGCCAGTATGCGCTGAATAACTGTTAGACGCGAAATGGCACCCTTAAAATCCGACGTGATTTTCGTGACTTCCAAAACAAGTTGGTTGCGGTAACACGAAATCAAAGAAAAACAGAAACTGTCGGAAAAATGGCTGTAGATGGTGGTGACATTTTTATTATGATCAACGAAGGAAATGGTTGGCATTTTCGGACAATGGTTGGCGAAGTTTACCCTTTCGATATTTCTCCCGTATTAGCTCATGGTAAGTTTATTATTATCCTTATTTTTTTAAATTTATTTAATTCCCCGTCAATTCGGGGTGGTGGGTAGCTCTATGAAGCGTAAAAAAAAAAGAATAAAAAGTATTTGCTCGTTTTAACTCAAATTGTGCCGCGTAAGCTCCGCCCCTTTTCGTAGTTAAAATTACTAAATTACTCGAGTATTTCTGAAAAAAAAAATCTCGTATTAAAAGTATGGAAATAATGAAGTAGCAGATTTGTAACTTTACGGGACAGAGTTTATTGGATACAATTACGTTACAATGAATCCTTAGGTTTTTCAGACTCGTTTTTATGAACTATTTTCTTTTTCGTTTCAGGTTTCGTGATTCAGTTTTTGAAGTTTTTAAAAGTTTTTTTCAATATTATTCAATATTATTCAGAAATAAGGAATAATTAAATTTTGTCCGACGATATCTAACTTATTTGGAATTAAAGATTAAGTTGATTTTTGTTCACTTCTTCGCTTCCCCTAATTTAATACTAATTATATTTAACAGTTTAATATTTAGTATATATATATATATATTTTTTTTTTTGTAAACAAGATGTAGTTAATGCATGCCGGGGCTTTTCCGTTCTATGGGCACCAACGAAACTAAATTTGCGTTTGCATTTATGATTAACAAATATATTTCAGTAAATTTCATTATGTTTTAAGGTGAAGAAAATTATTTTTATTCACGAATTAGGTTAGGTTAGGTATGACCAATAATAATAATAATAATAATAATAATAATAATAATAATAATGCTTTAAAAGTGTCACGAATGTATATAGCCTAGGTGTTTGCGCGAACTAAGAATAAGATGGCTTATACGCAGTGGTGGCGAACCTTTTTCGCTGGCGGGTCGTTTTTGTTACTTTCGATTTAAAAAAAAACAAAATTGGGTCACGATAATTTATTTACTTACTATTTTTAGTGAGAAACTTTTTGGATTTTAGCCGCTAATGTTTTGATCCGAGGTTTATATTTAGTTGTCTTTAGTCTCACACACGCGGCACTCATATCTGTGCCAAGGCGATTCCTAGTGGTGGATTTGACGAAATTCATAGAGGAAAACAACTGTGCGAACGAATAAGATGAACTAAGCATTGTTAGCGGAGCTAATGCTATCTTTTTCATTGATGCAAACGAATTTGGTAAAGAGTTCCATTCTGCAAGAATAAGATTCTCTACTCTTTCTATTCATTGTTGTTCTCTGGTTACGCCCAAAATTAACAGAAAATTTTAAAAGGCAGAAAATATTAAAAATTAAAGTCATATTTTATTTAAATAAGAGCTCGTGGGTCAGTACTTGACCCGCGGGTCAGTGGTTCACCATCACTGGGCCCTATAGCCTACGTCCAATTTTCAACGCAAATTATCGTCAAATTTTTGAAGAAACGACAAATATTTTTTGTTTTTATTTATGTTCATAGGTGTTAAATTAAATAAATTAAATTTCTCCTATTCAAAATTATTAATAAAAAATTAAAATAAGTTTAAAAAATATTAATTTCTCTCATTTCAATGGTGCCCATAGAACGGAAAAGGTTCGCATGCCCGAAGTGTTTCATTAAAAACAGTCAATAAAACCCGCGTCTTTATTGATTGCACCTTATATATATATATATATATATATATATATATATATATATATATATATATATATATATATATATATATATATATATATATATATAGATGTGTGTGTGAAGTAGTTAGAATCTTATAAGATCGGCATCGACCTTAGGTAAGTTTGTTTTCGAAAGAGGTCAACTTTGTGCAAGTTGAATTTACAAATACTTTTCCTGAATACGATGAACGCTAATTGTATTCCACAGCATCGCTGTTTTCGGATTAACCTAACCTAACTTAACCTAACTTATCGCGCGCCTAAATAATAGGAAGGCGGGGTTAATCTGAGATTACACGAGCAATGTCGAATTTTTATAATGGCGACGATCGTCCTCACGCGTGTCGGCCTTATTCCAATTCGACGTAATGCGGGTTCATTATAAAATGAAAACGAAAATTTTCTTTTATATTTTAAATGGAATTCATTAACCCATATATACATTTCACATTTCAATTGAAAATTATTAACCTAACCTAACCTAAATTAATCTTGCGTAACCTAACCTGACCTATTTTAAACTTATTTGACGTGAATTAAACCAACATTATGCGTGCTTAGATTTTCTGGTATCGACATTATTCAGGTCGACTTTCTTCCTCTACATCCTAATCGGGCATTCACACTGCATTTGCCTCGCTTCGCTCAGCAAAAGAAGTTGTCGTACTCTAAAAATTTAATCCAACGTAACCTAACCAAACCCAACCTATAATCCAATCTGGTCCGAGTGGACATTATACAAGTATACTGAATTTTGAATTTGTACGGGTGTATTTTATGCGGGATCGACCTTAAGCGAGTCTAGTTTATACAGGATTAGCAGTGAATATTAATTTATTTTTCACTAATTTTATTTTTAAGAAAAAAGGAAGCTCACTGATCAATGCGTAACTTCACTTTTCATTAAAAATAAAACTGAATTTACGCCTTCACAAGTGTCATATTTTCCTATTATATCAACGAAAAAAACATGGCTGATGAGATGCCACCAAAATATTACGAAAGCTTTCCTTTATTTCTTTCCAGTGTGTGTGTGTGTGTGTGTGTGTGTTATAACGTCACTAGTGGTAGCAGCCTTTTGTGGAGCCTTGAGGAAGGTTTTTTGATTTATGCATTCCTAATGTGGTCCTTTCGACCTTTCTGATCCGTCCTTAATAAGAACTGTTCAGTCCTTTAAATCGTTAAAGGACAAAGAAAGGGCACTCTCGATGTTCATGTCCTTTATCAACTTCCAGAAAAAGAAAGTAACGGATTTTTTCTTTTCCTTTTTTTTTTAGTTTTTGTCTCTAGAAAACGGACTTGTATAGTTTCTTTTTTAAGGTCATTGAGGAGAGAGAGAGAGAGAGAGAGAGAGAGAGAGAGAGAGAGAGAGAGAGAGAGAGAGAGAGAGAGAGAGAGAGAGAGAGAGAGAGAGAGAGAGAGAGAGAGAGAGAGAGAGAGATTCACCTTTATTGCCACATCCTCAAAAATGTAATAAACTGTTTCACTCGTTATGTCTTGTTTCATTACCTCATCACCTCGCCACCACTTCTTCACCTCCCGTGGGGCTTGGAGAGTGGGTGGGGTATCGTACCCGGGCATCAGTGAAGGAAGTAGAGGGCATGAGATCACTCGCGAGTGGACGCTTTGTATTTGCAATTACGAGCGATTCACAACTATCTGAAGGTGCAGTGGCTGCGAAGGTATGCATAGGAGAGCGGTGGACAGGTGCGTAGAGAGAGAGAGGAGGCGGGACGCTCATTACGAGTAAATTTATGTGTGTGTAATGGAAAAAGCGAGAACGGAATGTACGTCACACACACACACACACATATATATATAAATATATATATATATATAAAATCCAGTGTGGAAAACTCGTGCATGGAAGGACCAATCAGCGGCGAGGAGAAAACCTTAATTACTCCATGCGAGTCCATGCGCTTCGTTCTGACACCACTCCCGAATAATAATAATAATAATAATAATAATAATAATAATAATAATAAATAACTGTTGGACGCTAACGAGGCCTCCTCTCCGTTTGACACCGATCTTGGTATAAAGTGTTGAGTCGGTCTTCAGTGGCCATTGATGCTCTTCTTTACTCACCGGATTAGAGGCGAGATATCGTCTTCCTCACTGATCTTCATTCGAGGCCGATAATTAGCAGAAGGGAATCAGCAGTTACTTACGAAACAAAACGGCAGTTTGAAGGTCAGGTCTTCACCTTGCCTCAGGTGCGAGGCTGCGGAGGCTGGTGGAGGAGGGGGAGGGGAGAAAATGGTGGTGGGAGAGGGATGGAGAGATGGAGTAGGGTAAAAATGATGCTGAGAGAGAGAGAGAGAGAGAGAGAGAGAGAGAGAGAGAGAGAGAGAGAGAGAGAGAGAGAGAGAGAGGCACACACCTGCAAATAAAATGTTATGAAGATGTTTGGACGGGGTATTTAATTAAATTTAGGATGGCGCTCCAAATGGATTGGGGCAGGAGTCAGTCTGTTATTCGCTGACGAAAGGTCAATGGAAGGCTTATTTATGCCAATGACTAATACCCCAAATGAGCTCCTCCAATGCCCTGGGCAATCGGAGTTTTTGATTGTCATTAGGCTAATTACGGTAATTAGGAAGTAAAACTTATTTAAATTGGCTTAAATACGAATATTCGGGGTAGAGTGGGTATGATTATACCGTATAATTGGGAACGAAAATCTTTGCGTTATTTATTTTTATTTCTTAAGCGGTCACGTGATTCGTTCGAAATGGTTTTCGTTTCTTTATTTAGCCGTAAGTTTTTCGGTGTCATGACGTGGCCTCGCATTAGACCTCATACTGGAATCAAGAATGAGTTTTCATTTAAAATGTAATGAATTTTCGTTGGAAGAAATTGCTTTCAAATTATAATACAGCATTAAAACGAGTGAAGTGATTTTAGTTTAAAAATATTTAATCATCCTTTTGACTTATATAGTCCCAAACAAGAATGATTATTCTTTGTAGCGTAGAAAGAGGAAATTTTTTTATCTCATGTTATTAATTGTCGTGATCCGTTGGTAGGTGGTGTTACCGCGGTATGTCGTTAATAGGTCAGCGTTAGAATTGATACAGGGTGTCCCATAAAGAAATAAATCGCGGTCGATAAAGTTGGTTTATTATCGCCGAACTTTATGGACCCGCCGCAGTACGAATGTAATTGGCGTGAAATACTAAGAGGAAAATACATTTTTAACTTTGTTCCGTCGCCTCGTATATAGTTTGAGGCTGCGGTCCTTCCTCAACGAAGTACAGTTATAGACTATGCTCGGTTAGGGTATACTGTTAATCTTTTGTATAGATCTTTCGGCTTCGGTGTAAAATGAATGGTAGCAAAGACGCGCGCTATTTCTTTTATTGTGGAGAATTTAACCTTGTTCTCAGCGTATTATCAAATGATTAAATACCGATATTACAAAACATAAAATTCGACATAATTGCCAGTAAACAAAGGTACGCTTACTAAACGTTCATAAACGTTTGTTAAATGTTCATAGACGTTTAGTTAACGTTCATAGACGTTTATTTAACGTTTATAAACGTTTATAATGCGTTTAATAACGATAATTGTTTCGAGGGTAACCGCAAAATGGTAAAGAAAGAAAAAGCGAAAGTTTTTTGGAAATCGTTTATTTGTAAAACTTTTTCGTTCAGACACGTTTTATTATAATTGTATAATTTGTGTATAATTTTTTTTTTTTTTAAATTTTATAATTTTTATAATTTTTTATATAGTAATTTCGTAGTTCAAAATTCAATGTTTTGGAAGTTGTTTAATCTTCGTAACGGCTATAAAGGAGGGGACCTACGGCTTCATGGAATCCGAACTATCTACCTTACCGAGGAAGATCCAGAGAAGCGCCCTAGTCGCTGAAATTTGAAGTCCGAGTCGAGACTCGAACCCACGCAAGGCTTCAGAGTCACGGGCCGCCAGTCTGTCATTAAGTTACTCCGCCAGGTTTGGGGCTTTCGTTCTCCGCTGATTTGTATCATATTTGGTTTGACGGCAATTCATTCAGTTTCGAGTTAAAGAAGTAAAGAGAAGAACTGTGATTTTTCCGTCGTTTTAAAGGATTTTTTTACCCGTCGGATCGACGAGACATAATATCGACATTCTAAAAACTAACTTAATCTAACGTAACCTAACTTAATCCCACCCACAACCCACAATAGCGTGTTGATTCTATGTCACGTTGATCATATGTCGTTATTCTGATTTTAAATACATTTAGTCGAATTTTTATTTTATTGTGATACATAATTACTATTGTGAATTTGAACAAACAGTTCGCGCGTGCGTGACGCCCAAAAATAGCAACTTGTCAGAGGGAGGAGGAGGGAGGGTAAGAGAAAACCTCGAGGTTTGCGGGTCAGTTGCTTCAGTTTATCCGTAAAAATAGAAGGGTGTTCATCTTTAGTTTTACCCTCATTAGGTGGGCCGGAGTTATTTTCAGAAACGTAGAGGCTGCGTAGGGGGCACTTACCCCCCTTAGAGGATCTTTTTCAGGAATTTAATTTTATTTTTACGAATTTAAATTTTTGTAAAATATTTAAACCAACTTTCGCGATTATTCGTCTTCGATTGGACGGAAACGAAGAAATTTTTAGTTTTAGTTTTACTATTTTACTATTTTACTATTTTACTATTTTACCGGAATAAAATTAACCGATTTTAACTTGAAGCGATGTATTCCCGCAATATTACTACGATTTTTACCGAGACTATCGCGGTTGTCACGCGAATCTAACATAGTAAATAGGCGGAATTTTTACCGCGGATTGGTTAAGGCCACGGTTCAGTTTAAATAAAAATGGTCGACTCATGTTGGAGACGTTTGTAAGAAATAAAAATAAATTTACACTTTATTGAAAGAAACGAAAGGGAACACTGTACGAAATTAGCTTAAATTCTGAACACATTTCCTGACTTCACCTCGCTTCCTTTCCACCATGACAGAATGTCAAAACAAGAGTCGTTAATACGTAAAAAGTTTGCTCAAATTATTAAATATTTATAACACGCACATACACACACACACACACACACACACCCATCATCTGCGATCTATTTGCAATTTTTCCTTGCATTATCGCATTACGTACAGATTGAGTGCAACAAATTCTCACCGAGGTAGACTGAAAAATAAAACAAAACATCATATGTGTGTGTGTGTGTGTGTGTGTGTAATAAAGCCTTAATAATTTTAGCAACCTGTCTATGTATAAGCAATTGTTGCCCTGTTTCAGTAAAGTGGAAATTCATTTTCATTTTGTCTAAACCTGTCCACCACCCAACCACCTATCGCATCGTGGCAGAATTTTGGAGCTATTGAAGAATAGAGACCCCAGCCTTCTTTAGTTAGGCTTATAAGGCTAACTAACGAAAATATCACGACCTAACCTAACCAATCGTTAGGTTAACTGTACGCCCTTGACGATTGGTTAGGTTAGGTCATGATATTTTCGTTAGTTAGCCTTATAAAGCTAACTAAAGAAGGCTGGGGGCCCTATTCTTCAATAGCTCCAGAATTTTACTCTCACTATTCTCAGTAATTTGCTTTAGGTTCCTGGCACACACTGTCATGGAGTACTTTTCCTAATACGTACTTCCTCTTTCCACTTTCCGTCTTCCGTTGACGAGGAACGTCCGTAGATGAATGAACTGACTCGGACTGTGTTAGCACCTTCAGGCCCTTTCGCAAAGTTGCTAAAAAAATCGTAACTTCTTAAGGTTTTCTTACCGCCTTCCATAACTATAATAAGGAAGGAAATTAAAGTTCATTTAATTAATTGTTCATCCGTTTATAATGTAAATTTTGGTTAAGTAGCTGTGAAATAAAATTTTAATCGCATTTAAAAGATGGGTTTAAATTTTTGTTATTAAAAAAAAAAAGAAGCTTTTCCACCGATTCATATTCTATATATTCTCAGTTGGTTTTTCCACGATCGAAAACGCTTAAAAACGCGGTTTTTTTTCCCCGAATTATCGTATCATCATAGATGCAGTTGTTGTTGTTGTTGTTGTTGTTGTGATTGTCGATAAGATACGTGTGTTCCCGCAGTTTATCCGAATCGTATAGTTAAGAACGTTTACCGCGATTGTTACAAAACAAAGTAATTTAAATTACCAGGATATTTTCTCTTGTTTATTTTGTACTTAAACTAGTTTATGGTCGTTGTATAACGGTTTTGCCTTCTTTTATTCTCGAGTGTACGCAAATTTAATGGGTTTGTTATAGCTTTTTATGCCGTAAAATGTTTACTGACGCAATATACGTTAAGATTTGAGTATTCTACGGCAGTGCTTTGTATGTAAATCATATATTCATCTCAGGCTCATGTGCAGAACTGTAATAAGGTTATCATAGTTTGCGTTTATAGGTATAGGATTTTAATGTACGATTTACATCACACTCAGGGGTATAAAATGTGTATACTGTATATATATACACTCCAGTTGTCGGTATAAGCATTGTGCCTGTACCCCTTTGCATGCAGTGAATGGTCTTATACAATGGGTATTAATGGATAATTAATAGATCCGTGAAATTGATGAATGAGAGAAGGTTACCAAAATTCACGTCAAACGACGTGTGACGGAAGGGATCTACAGCTTCACGCGGGATCCGAACCATCTAAGAGTCTTTACATTATTTGTACGCGGAGGACGATCCGCCATCCGACTACTACCCAGACGCAATGCCGCTTAACTTCGCTGTCCATGCGACACGCTTTTAAACTAACGCAAACCGAAATGCAACTTCTCGGCCACTTGTTTTTCTAAGAATCATGTCGAACATAAATTTCATTTGCATTTGTGATGTAAGACCATAATAAATAAAACATTTCTTACTTTTAATGCTCAATCTTCTTCATTCTTTCCCACATTCATTAACGAGTTAAGTAATAAAGTGTGTGTGTGTGTGTGTATTTTCAACCAATAAAGACAATTCATTGGCGGACAGTGTCTGTCGCGCTTGATATACAAACGTACGTTTACTCTTGGTAATGCCCCTATTCAATGAATCCTGCGGGCCATTTTTAATTCGAAAACTCTATTAACGATTCGTTGAACCGTTTATATAAGGATTTTGTCTTTTCTTTTTAGCCGAGAAGGAGTATTGAGACGGACTATAACATTGCGTCACCCGAAAAAAATTAATTCTAAAATTTGATAAAGAGAGGTCATACTAGAGGATAATGCTTTGTTTTGGGGTTGCTTAACCTCCCTCGTATCGGTAGAGGTCACGTAACGGAGGGAACCTATCGTAGCTAACGGTCACTACATCATCTGGACGCGGAAGACGGTCACCTATCCAATTTCTGAACAGAGCCAACGTTGCTTAAACTCCTCGCTGATCCGATGGGAAACGCTGTTGCCACATGGCCATCACGTATCACTCGAGTCTCCAAAATTCTATTTATACGAATACAGTAGACGCCGGATTTAGTGTCCCCGGATATTGTCTCTCGCCGCTTATAGTGTCTCAAAACTAGGAAACGGTTACTGTTACATGGTAATTGCTATGGATAGAATGTCTCTGATTACGCTTATAGTGTCTCTTTTCAGCTAGTATAGTCTACTTGGCAGCTCTAGTTTACACTTGTATTTGTGATGTCGTGCTGTTTACAGGCTTACTAGATGGCCATGGAAGGAAAATGTTTTGTTTTAATGTAAAATGAACATAGTTTTGATGTTTCAGTTGAATTGTAAAAACAATTTTAATGAGAAATTGCATAATAAAGGTGTTTATGTTGTAAATATATTGATATATAGTACATATTCACTATTTTTAACCTTGCAACCCTCGAGAGACCAAACTGTGGATATAGTGTCATTTTGGCTTGCCACCGAGTGGGACACTATAAACGGCGTCTATTGCATAAGACTTGTCACAGTGTTCTCCCATTTTCTCCGATGGAAAAACTATTCTCGTATAACTACGGTATACGCATATTGTAGTTGATGTCTGTCCTTTCCCGTAATGTAGTATAATATACAGGGTGGCGCAAAAGTCGCGCATCATAGGAATTTTCAGTGTTGACTACAATATATTATTTTTTTCTTTTAGGTAGGGGATGGCTGCGAAGTTAACAATAGACGAGAGGGTGAGCTTGGTTTTAATGCATGGAATACTAGGTACTACAAATCGATGAGTCGGTACAGAATTTAAATTCTGTACCGATTCATCGATTTATATACAGGGTGTCCGAGAATTATCTGTACAATTTTTGGCTGTTATTAAAAGTCAACCATGAAGTGTAGAAATTCCAGTGTTGTCCCATTTTACAGAGAATCTCATTACGTTTTTTCTGATACCAAGTTTTGACAAGTTTTTTAGAAATTCCAGTGTGTCCGAACATTATCTGTACAATTTCATCTTTTAATAAAATTCTTGATAACACACGTAAAATTCTTAAACAAGATTATTTAGAATCTGTATTTTCAAAAGTTTATTTTATTAAAGTAACGTTGTTACAAACATTCGATATGTGCACCATTAGTGGTTCGCAAAACATCCAATCGATACTCCAAATGTTGCCATGTACGCTGCAGCATATCCACATCAATTCGCTCAATAGCAGCTGTGATTCTTGCTTTTAAATCATCAATGTCTGTCACCCGCGAACAAAAAAGAAAAAACTTGTCAAAACGTGGTAGAAGAAAAAACATAATGAGATTCTCTGTAAAATGGGACAACACTGGAATTTCTACACTTCATGGTTGACTTTTAATAACAGCCAAAAATTGTACAGATAATTCTCGGACACCCGGTATAGTGATGCGACGTGTTTTATTCGGATTGTTTTTTTTCAAAAACACTTTTTTTTTGGCAAAAAAAAATCGACTTCTTTTTAATGTTGGTGAAAAATAATTTTATTTAAAATATAAACTTAAGAGTGATTAAACACTAAAAAAATCTTTCTTTTGTCATATCTTGGGATCATAACATTAATTCTTACTGTTGAATATAAAGTGCCCAAGAAATAATGGTGAAAACATTAAATGGTAATTTTTCTTGTTAATCACTGTCTATTCAATATATATATATGGTTGTTTACATCTTTAAATTGTCCAAATTTAAAACACTTACACAATATAACCAGGGGTGTAGTGCTGCGGGAGCGCACGGGAGCGTCGCTCCCGCACCCGCACCTCCATTCATCCAAATTTTATTTATTTATTTTTTTTTAGTTGATACTTGGAAGTTGGGAACAAACAGACTGAGATGAAAGCACTGGCTTCTAATTGTGATTTCAAATTTTTAATATTCTAAGTATAAGTGAAGTATTAATATTATTATTATTATTATTATTATTATTATTATTATTTTATATTTCTTAGAGCTCCTGCACCTAAAATTTGCCACTACACCCCTGAATATAACCAACATTTGAGGGGTCGCGCGTCTTAAGATACCTAAGCGCCACCACAGGCGAAAACGTGTTTTTGATGGATATCACTATTTTCACCCTTCCTCTATCGCGTGGTTTGGGTTACAATGACCTTACGACACTAGAAGTATGGTTGAAAACCTTATGAAGCGAACTACTTTTTTCACCTCATTCTGTGCCAGAAATCGCACCCAAAGTTCGGCATAATAAAAAATAAAAAAATAAAAAAATATATATATAAAATATAAAATATGAAAATCTATTCTAAAAACTCATCAACATCTTCATTAGCATACTTAGAACTCTAATTTAGCCAAAAACGAACGTTCTAGCTCAATTAATAACAGATATACTATTGCCAGAATATTGTTGAACTTTGGAGGCGATTTGTGGCGAATTTTAATTTTGGCGCTTAGGTACCTTAAGACGCCGGATCCCTCATTTGTCGTTACAATCCATATTCAATGCTCGAACTCCATTAAATCATTCGCAAGATGCTCTTCTGGAATGGATCCATTGACCTTTGTTTCTTTGATGGAGTTCTGCTAGACTACTGGGTTTGTCGCAGTACACGGGTGTTTTAACATACCCCCATAGATAAAAATCCAAAGAGGTTAAGTAAGGTGATTGAGGTGGCCATACTATCGGTCCACCACGACCTATCCTGCACTGAGGAGAGGTTGCGTCTAAAAAGTTAGGAACAGCAACGGCATAATGGGAAGTCGTCCCATTATGTCAACTCCAATAGCCCGTAGTTGAAAAGAAAAATTTATGTCACGTGTTAAGTATAGTTTGCTTCAGTCACGATACGATCGTCAAAGAAAAATGGACCGATTATAGCGCATCAAACGTTAACTTTTGGTGAATCTTGTTCAGTTGATGTGTTTCAGCGCTGGATAGGCCACCTCGATCACCCGACTTAACCCCTTTGGACTTTTTTTCTATGGGATTATGTTAAAACACTCGTATATCATGACAAACCCAGGTACCTGGTAAAACTCCGTCGAAGAATCAGAAGTTATTGTCTTCAGGCCACAAGAACATCCTGCCAAAGCTACAATGAAGTTTGAGCCTTCGAACACACTGCAGCGCCGAATGATGCTTTTCCAGCGAAAATTAAGTAAATATGTAAAATCAGGCAAATTTTTTTTTTTTAAATGAGAAACTCGTGTAATGTTACAGTTTTACAGGTGAAATTAATTTCTGTTATTCCTAATCTTCATATGAAACTGTTAGCTTATGTTTTTCAATGAGATACCTGCGCCTGCTTCGCATTTGTTAATTTTCTTATATTCGGTTGAATAGATTAAACACAAAGTAAAAAATAGAGTCAATTTTACCGCTTTGTTTTAATTGCAATCATTGATGAGAAGCCCGATTCGCGTAAGTAGGAAGTTGCAAATGGAATTAAAACTTTCAATGTTTCAGACACTAGTTGTAGATACTCACTTTTTCGTACTATTCAAAACGTACGCGAGTCTTCTGACGTGAATGACAACTGCGGAACGAAGTTCAATCAATTCATCGTGTAGGTTCCCCGCAAAATCGACAGACCCTACCACTTTTCAATGACCGTAATGATTAAATATCCATTTCTTAGTAACTTTCCATCGTCACATAGGAAATAGCTCGGAAGCTGGTTTTGCAGTTGCCATCATAATAAAGGTTGAGAAAAACCGCTTACGACTAACATTAATTAATATAAAATCTTTTATGATTTTTACACGCATGTTACATATTTTTCTTTGATTTTATAACATTTAGCAATTACTTTATAAGGGTGATCCAGAGAAATGGGACCCAAAAGAAACCCCTGTAACTCTTAAAGTATAAGTCCTTTTATAAAATCATACGCATCATTCGAAAGAGGATAGTTACAAGTTTGTACAGGATTGTATAGGTTTTGACAATACAAGACAAGATAAGATACAAAACAAAATAAAAGTGTTAGTTAAAACTAACCCTTCAAGATGACTGCATGGACTGTCGAACAGCTGCGTTTCATAACTGAGCAATATTATGAGCATGGAAGAAGTGTAGTTTCAGCTCAAAGATCTTTCAAGACAAATTTTCAGATGTCAAAATCACCTTCTAAGAGCTGAAACTACACTTCTTCCATGCTCATAATATTGCTCAGTTATGAAACGCAGCTGTTCCACAGTCCATGCAGTCATCTTGAAGGGTTAGTTTTAACTAACACTTTTATTTTGTTTTGTATCTTATCTTGTCTTGTATTGTCAAAACCTATACAATCCTGTACAAACTTGTAACTATCCTCTTTCGAATGATGCGTATGATTTTATAAAAGGACTTATACTTTAAGAGTTACAGGGGTTTCTTTTGGGTCCCATTTCTCTGGATCACCCTTTACTTACCTATATTTTTGCTTTGAAATATAAAAGTGAAAATTTATTAA